>OU964986.1:2127534-2252534 GCA_918808275.2 Dolichovespula sylvestris | reverse complement strand
TGATAAACTTCGACAGTTTATAAGCCTTCGAAAGGGGTGAGAGAGTGATGGTAAGTAATAAAAGATTCAATATGGATGGGAAGCTTTGTAATATCTCGGAATAGGGAATTCAGTCAAAGTTCGCTTTGAAAGTCGAGAGAAAATAGTTAGGGGGTACTGGATGAGAAAGTAAAACGGACACGTACAACGATGAAAGGAAGAAAGACAGAAAGAAAGAAAGATCGAAAGAACAAAAAGAAAAGGAAGAAAAGGAAGACGTAAGAAAGAGAAGATATAACGAGAGATAGAGAGAAGGAAGGAAGGAAGTAAAGAAAGAAAGAAAGAAAGAAAGAAAGAATGAGAGAAAGGAAGGAGGAAGTTCAACGAAAATTAAAACTCAAAGGAGCTCGTAACACGCATACCGTCTCTACTTGGATAGAACGCCCGGGACTTTGCCGGATGAGAAAAATTTTCTTTGAAAATCCGAATAAGAAAGGGAATCATCTTTTCGGTACGTTGCTGTGAAAGAATAAAAACGAAAAGAGGTTTTTGCAATATAAGATGAGGAGTAGTCGGTCGGTCGGTCGTTCGGTATGTAGGTAGCTAGGTAGCTAGGTAGCTAGGTAGCTAGGTAGGTAGGTAGGTAGGTAGGTAGGTAGGTAGGTAGGTTGGTGTGTAAGAACGGACGTACAAAGTGTCTATACGTCGGTGCTTAGCGGACCTTAATAGTTCTGGGACGTAGCTATTGCCGGAGGGAGATTGGATGGAATTAGATTAGATCAGAGCTCATTACGTTTCCTCGTAAGAGTGAATTAGGAGAGAGAGAAGGGGGGGGGGGGGTGGTGGTGGGGAGGTGGTTGAATATAAGCAACGACTACCACCCATGTATGAACGTTAATACTCTTACTGCCTTTCATACACGACAATCCATTCGATAATAATTATATGCTATTATTTCGTTCTCGTTGCCTTTCGTCGAGCACCTTGCCTATATCTCGTTGCTTTTACGAATATATCATCTCTCTCTCTCTCTCTCTCTCTCTCTATCTATATCTATATCTATATCTTCATTCATATTCTTATCTACTCTCGCTCTCTTTCTCTCCGTTTAATCGTTATCCATTCCATCCATCTCCTTTCTATCAAATGTCTTTCTATCTTTTCTTGTAAATTCTATACGGTATGTCGCGATTTCGAGTATTCTCGTGGCGTCCAAATCGGAGAACGTGAATGTTTCTTGCCATTTCAAACACTTCGGTCTCGCTCGCTTTAATTAATTTCCTTGAGAGCTAACTAAACCGGGAAGAAAGAGCTTATAACGACACGGGCTTTACTCCGGAGCATTAGAATTTACATCCTCTTCTTCCTTTTCTTCATATTCTTCGTGTTCTTTTTGCCGGAAACGATGATAGAAACTATACGAACGTGTTTACATCTTTCTCCTATTCTTGAGAAGAGTAAGAAGGAGAGATAACGGAGGGTGAGGGATGACGGGAAGAAAAATAAAAAGGAAGAGAAGGAACTTAAATCCTCAAACGAAAAATAAATCGTCGACGTAGTAATAGCGTTGGAATATCAAACGTTGGACGACACTTCGAAAGTAAAGAAAATTTTCGTAATTTTCTCTCCCGTCCGTTTGGCGTTTCCAAATGTCAGACCGGTAGGTACTCGTTGCGTTTTATTACGTAGTCGTGATGTCGGTTCATTTCCAACCATCGTTTTGATATTGAACTGGCCAAGCTCGTGAAAAGAAGTCGTGAAAAAGTCGTACCGTCGAAGAAAGGAAGAAGGACAGAGAGAGGGAGAGAGAGGGAGAGAGAGAGAGAGAGAGAGAGACAAAACGATAGAGATACCGTCGTCGAAGAAGTTAAATCACGTAGGAGTAACGGCAACGAGAAAGGTAAGACTCTGACTGGTTCCTAGCATTGACTTATAGTCTCACACCCAATTCGTCCAACAAATTGCTAGTCATTCGTTTTCGGCCAGTCCGAAGAGGAAGGAGAAAATTTGTCGATAAGACCAGACTTTCCCTGGTTACTACCTTTTCCTTCACCGTCTCCCTCACTTCACTTTTCTTATCTTCCATTTTACTCTTCTTTTTCATACTCTTCTATTTTTTCTTCCTTTCTTTCTTTTCTTTTCTTTTCTTTTCTTTTCTTTTTTTTTTTTTTTTTACAGCAACGGTAGTTGCAGACCCTGCGGTAATTGCGTTCTCCGTCATCCTCCAACGACCCCTCGACGATTTTTCGCGTTATTGCTACAGGTGAGGTTCAGCTCACAACGACGACGACAATGACGAGGACGAGCAGAGATTGCGTCCACCATAATAGCAGATCGTAAAACGTGTAAAGTCAGAAGGGGAAATAGTCAAGATAACGACGGAAACGTTCGAGATACCACGAGAACGAACGTTGACTTTATTAGAGAATACAAATTATCTTAGTGTATTACACCTTGATTCCCTCTAGACTCTATCCATCTCTCTCTCTTTTTCTCTTCCATGAGAATTCGAAGATGTTTCAGGATTTCGTTCCTCTTTCCAACGTTATTATTCCTTCACGAGACGATAAACTTATTGTTATCGTTTTACTGCAACGTTCGTTTATTACATAAGGAGAATGGAGCGTCCGTGATTTATCGTTCCCAAGAGTGGACCATCGGTGTTGGCGAGGGTTGGAAAAGCAAAATGCTTGCTTCCTTGCTTGGTTCGTTGGTTGGTTGGTTGGTTGGTTGCTTGCTTGCTTGCTTGTTTGAGGACGGACCGAACTATTGGGATAAGAACATCAACGGATACGGTAACAGCTGCTCGCACTTACTTCAGTCCAACCATAAAGCGTTGCTGATGGAAAACGGATGAGAATACGTTCTAACACGATCCTATATGGAACCCGTAGCAACGTATATTATCGTATCCTATATCGAGATGAACGCCAGGTTCGAAAAAACCGATAACTTTGTTATTCGTGAATCCGATGAGTTTCGAGAGAGAAGGAAGGAAAATATATATATATATATATAGAGAGAGAGAGAGAGAGAGATTTTTCTTCGAATAAATTTTGATATTTCTTGTTTTTTTTTTCTTTTCTTTTATTGGATCCAATTCGCACACGAGAATCATAATTCGTCGTTCGAGATTAAGACGTTTAAGTTGATACCATGCCATTACGGGGATCTTACGTCGTATATTTCGTTCTAATTTCTTTTTTTTTTTTTTTTTCTTATCCTCAGAACGGAAAGTTCAGACATTTAGCCGACGTTTTTGAATATTTATGTTGCTCGGGGACTTAGAACGCGAGCGGCCTCGTAAGTATTACGAGAGTACGTCGGGAGAAAGCCGAGCGAGCCAAAGTAGATTGCCACGTTCCTACGAGCCATACGTGATAACTTTATATGACGTGTTAAAAACGTCCGAATCCAGGTCTAGGATGGATTTTGTACGGACGGTCAGGGCACTCAACGTTGATTAAAAAAAAAAAAAAAGGAAAGAGAGGGAGAGAGAGAGAAAGAAAATACACGAGACTCGGCTAACAATTAAGTCCTATCGTTGTTCATCTCAACCGCGGGAGGTTGACGTTTGCTTCAAATTTTACTTAAGAAAAACGAGAGAGAGAGAGAGAGAGAGAGAGAGAGAGAGAGAGAGAAATAGCAGTGGAAAGAAGAAGAGAAAGAAGAAGGAAAGAGAGAGAGAGAGAGAGAGAGAGAAGAAAAAATAAAGAAAGTATATAAGGTAACCATAATGCCTCGGGTCTCAGATAAATAAGGTCGATAAATTTTGAGCTTATCTCTTAAAAAGGGGTAATATAATTTAATCACACATGGACCTCGCGTGACTTAAATCGCGTATGTGTGGTCCCTTATTTTTTTTAACGAAGGTTTGCGGTTTACATTGTTGCAACACATTGGCCAGTCGAAGCTGCGAAAGGCTCACGTTAAAATGCCCTTTTTCTCATTTTCATCGATAAAAAATTGCAATGAAATAATAAATCGTTATGCGTAGGGCGCCGTAATACCTGAAAGCCGTTTTTAAGTTTTAAGATAACCGGCGATGTAAGTAAATCACGGTAACAGATATGAAACATGTTGAGAAATTATCGAGCATTAAGTTAAACCTTATCGGTTAAGTCAAAGTGCTTACAACAGTTGGATTAATCCGACGATAAGGATATAATTTCTTTTTTTGTTCTTTTCTTTTTTATTTTATTTTATTTTATTGCTTTAAAACTTAACTTACGGATCCCGTTAACTCGAGTTTCTCTGGCTTTCGATCGATCGATCGATTGATTCGACTCTCAAGTATCACGTGAGTATTACATATTTCAGGATCGTTCATAGATCCGACTTTGACTTATCGCGAGACCGAAAGATCATTATGTACGATCTCGTAACAACCAACGTTCGAGATAATAATAAATTTATACGGACAAATTAGGTTCGTCTCCAATTCGATCAATTAATTATATCGTAGCTAACTATTTCTACGGTCAAAAACGGTAAAATGCCGATCGAACGAACGAGCATAAGCCATTGATTGGACTTGGAACGTTATATCTAATGATTCCCGGTCAGATTTCTCTCTGGTCAGTAAGCCTAAACGCGTGACTCTATACCTCCTCCGCTTATCTATACCTTTTGTCGTAACGAGGACGTATGAAAGAACGGGCGTCTCTCGTGTCACCGTATAAGCGAGTTTCGATAATTAATGACATTTTTTTCTGGGTGCTTTTTCTCTCTTTCTTATTCTATCTTTTTTTTTTGTTTTGTTAAGTCTTTCCTATGAATCTGGAACGCGTCAATGGAGCTCAAACTTCGATGGATAAACTTGTGACGATAAAACATACCTATATATATATGTATATGTATATCTAATAAAATATGATACATATCCTACAATATGAATATTCTAAACAATGAAAAAGTTTGTAGAAGAAAAACTTATGATATTCCATGAGGCTATCCGTCGGTCCGTCGTCATACGATACGGAAATACGGGGAGACTAACGGCGAGCAAGTTGCCGTTCGCGTTTAACCAGGTCGAGGGTGCTCCCATTCGTGGCTCGTAATTAAAACACGGAGAAACTTAATGTTTCCTCTCTCTCTCTATCTCTCTCTGTCTCTCTGTCTCTCTCTCTCTCTCTCTCTCTGTGTGAGCTGACTGCAACCACGTAACAAGGCAATGCAGCCCGTTGCGACTGTACCGGAGATCGTGAACTTCTCTATTGCGTGTGTTACGTACATTCACGTATCTCTAAGAGAATTATATATATATATATATATATATATATATATATATATGTAGATATATATATACACACACACGTCTCGCATTTAGTGCGAATTCGCATTTGAGAATTCACTGGAAGGAGGTAAAGAATAGGATTTCGTTAAAACGTTCAGGATAGCAACGTTACTTCCCGAATCATTATTGTATTTTCCCCGTGATCCTTATGCTTAAATCGTATTTAACTGTTTGCCGTGTTTAACACAAATCGTTCTTATGCATGATAGTTTCTCGTTATTTAATAATAAACCTTTTTCGAAACGTAACCAAAGAATGTTTCATGTAATTACGTACGCTATCGGAGATAACGATTGATTGAACGACGTTTTAAATGAAAAAAAAAAAAACAAACAAACAAAAAAATCTATACTATTTAATTTCATCGTCAAATACGTTCAAAAATTTGAACAAAAATCGAATCTAATCCCGTTAAATTTTGTAATGTAATTCAGAACATGAAATAGTTTCGTAACCGTGGGATCGTTATTTATTTTCAAGAATGGACGAAAGGAACGATTTTTTTAATACGGTAAACCTCGAAACGTCCAAGTATGCGTACGCTACTTGACCGTGTGTATTCGACGATAACGTGAGAATAGCTAGAAAGTTTCGTTATGGCGAAACTTCGAAACTAATTTCGCACACGCATAGAAGGAAATGCGACTTGTGAATAATCCGTTAATGATTTCCTCTCTCTCTCTCTCTCTTTATTTTCCCTCGATGCGGAAGGGTAAAGGTTCCTATCGCTTCTGCACCAAAAGAGAGATAGATAGAGAGAGAGAGAGAGAGAGAGAGAGAGAGAGAGAGAGAGAAATAAAGAGAGAGAGAACGAAGTGACGCCGGCGGGACTAAAGTTCGTTCTACTTAAATAAGTAGTACGTCCTCCGAAAAGTCAGACTACGGTGCAGCCGCCACCACAACAAAAATGTAGACCGAGTAGGACGATATACGGGCCAAATGCTCGTTTTCGTCTAACCGAAAAAGTGCAATGTATATACGAGAGCCAGTGCTTCCGCTTCTTCGAGAGTCGTCGTTTCGTTGTAAAAAAAAAAAAAAAAAAAAAAAAAAGAAAGAAAAAAAAAAGAAAAGAAACGTCCCAACTAAAGATAAGGCGAGATTCGGGTACGACCATCTACCGAAAACTTTTAATCCTAGGATGTTTTTCTTCCCGAAAAAAAAAAAAAGGAGAGAGAAAGAAGGACGAAAAAAGAAAAATAATGATGAAAAAGGTTAAAAAAAGAAAAAACAAAAGGAAATGATAGGAAAGAAAAGGAGAGGTATGAATGCGGGTCGGGGGGAGGGGGAGGGGAGGGGGAGGTGGAGGGAGAGGGGAAAAAGGTCAGACGCGGAGGAAGAGAAAAAACAAGTCCCTCTTTCAACGAGAATTTCCCTTCGTTTTCGCGCGCGCGTGTTTATACGCGTCGATGTAAATGCATCCCTTTGTGAGATGTAATCCTAGCCATGACATTTTCAGTAGTGCAAAAATAATTACTGGACAGTCCATTCTTTTCTTTTCTTTTCGTTTCTGTTTTCTCTTTTCGTTATTTTTTCTCTTCTTCTTCTTCTTCTTCTTCTTTGTCCTTTCTCTCTCTCTCTTTCTCTCTCTCTCTCTCGCGCGCGCGTGCATACACGTTTCTTCCCTCTTCTCATTTTTTTTTATTTTTTTTTCCCTCACCCTTTTCTTCCTCTTCCTTTTTCTCTTCTCCTCTTCTATTTTACACCCTCTTTTTTTTCTTTTTTTTTTCGTCCTCCCCCTCGCGAATTACGAGGCGGGCAAATGAGAGAGAGAGAGAGAGAGAGAGAGAGAGAGAGAGAGAGAGGGGCGAGATTAAAGGGAAGACGTTGCCGCGCTTGTGCCGTCACGCTGTGCTTTATTATTGCGGAAAGTTATTTCAAGGTTCGTCATACTTACTGTGATTTCATGTGGCAAGGAACGTTGCGAGGTGCGAGAGCGTAGTTGGCAATGGAGAAGGTAAATGGGTAAAGAGAGAAAGAGAAACGACTGGGACCGAAACGATTCCCGGAACGAAGTTTCGCGGGTTAAGTTTCGAGAGATCGTCGGAACACCTGCCAGCCACCACGGAGTTCATTTTGAAATAATACCCCGTTTAAACCCCGTCAAACCTAGATAACTCGAATGAGGAATGATAGAATGCAAATCTAATCTTCTACCGGGGAATTCTTATGGCGCGTCCTTTGAGTTTTCATTTGAGAATGGCCAGGAGGGATCGTAGTCGTTCCCGATTCGTATCGATCATAGCGTCGACGAGCCTAAACTCTACGAACTTATTCCAAAAGTTTAATCCCTCCTGTATTCCCAAAGGGATACCCACCCTCCGCCCAACCCACCCCTCATATTTTCACGTCGATCCTATTTAACGACGAGATACGAGAAAACGAACACGGTCGTTATAAACGTCGAGAGTTCGGTGTTTTAAGTACGAATAATACGAACGTACGTACTTAATAACGTGAAATTATATTATTTAACGAGAAATATATATATATATATATATATATATATATATATATATATTTTTAGCGTCGATCGAGAGGAAACGATTGTCGTTGGAAATTAGAAGTGATTCACCGATAGGCACGTCGCCACTACGAAAGGCCGTAATTATATTTCTTATCTCGGACGTATATGTACAATAAATAAGGAAACCGCGTACAGTTGTAAACTGTACTTACTTTTTACTCGAAACCATTTCTTTTTTTGCTTTTTTTTTTCTTTTTTTCCCCAATTGAAATAACGCCATAAAGTCTCGACCGATCGCGATCGCGATCGCGATTCGATATCTCGACTGTTTCTAACCAGAAACGACTTTTTTGCTGGTTCATGATTCGATGATATTTATGACAACAATTTTTCCCGCCTTTCGAATTACCTATTTCCATGTGGGAAGGGGCTACACGGGGCGGGAAGGAGAAAGAGAGAAATAGAGAGAGAGAGAGAGGGAGGGAGGGAGGGACGGGGTGGGAAGGATTTACTCGTCTTTCCTCTGTTCTACCCCTCTTTAAACCGTTGGATCCCGTCGGGTTGTCGTCTATCGATTACGTTGTTACTCGGAAAAAGGTATATACGTTATTTCCATCGCGGGAACTTTTGCAACTTTTATTTGTGTTTCCTAACGACGACCAGATACGCTTTGACTTTCGATCGTAGTTGCCGAGAGTTGAATATTCAAATAAAAATATCAATGAAGGGAGGACCGGTTATATATATGTATATGTGTCTGTGTGCGTGCGTATATATATTCAACGAGTTATGAAATAAAATGAACGAAATTGAATTCGTACGAGGAATATTAAATAATACGATTGATTCGTAGGGAATCCTTGAAAATATATTTTGAATTCATTCGTGGTTCGTCATTGGAATGAGGATAACATTTTAGAAATATTGGAATTTATCTGACGACGAAATGAAAATCCAGATGTAGAGGGGGAAGGGATATTTGATATAACGAAGGAACGCGTTGACTTCGTGTGCAATTTTCACCAAGTAAGGATTATTTCAAAGAGTGTGTGTGAGAGAGAGAGAGAGAGAGAGAGAGAGAGAGAACCATTTTCACAAGCGTGAAATTACTCGGCTTAATTTTCACGAACCTATCCGCGAGATAACCTGTTATGCGGGAAAAGAAAGAAAAAGCATACGTCGTGTCGTTGAAACGCGACGATTATTTCATTTCTAATTTTCTTCGATGTACGAATCTAATTCCAAGATACGATTTTGTATTAACTGAATAAAAGCAAAAAAGAAAAAAAAAATAAAAGAAATCTACAAGGGAGTCCATCGAGATTTCCCGTAGAAAATAGAAAAAATCGTATGTTCCTTTTTTAGATTCATTGGATAAAAAGGAAAAAAAAAGAGAAAAAAGAAAAATAAAATAAAATAAAATAACGCGATCAGTATAATCTCCGAAGTCAAAGTTTCAATCTCCTTTCTCTCTCAGCCTATCTCTCTATCTCTCTACTCTTTCTCCTTCCCCAATCCCTCCTCCTCCTCCTCCACCACCACCTCCTCAACCCCTACCTCCCCCCTCCTCTTCCTCCCGTATTCTAACAAAAGCACTTCGGTTCACGGTTCCGTACATACTTTGTTCGCCTAGCAAACCACGCGTTTTGTATGCAAATCATTTTTCCACGAGCCTTAACGCTTTCAAAGAAAACAGGTTGTTGTAACACTTGCCGGGGGTTGACTTTCGCTCGGCCGGTAAAGTCGTGAAATTCTTCAACGATCGTCCCCCGATAAGCCGCACGCACGCACACGTTGAATATTTGATTAGGTATTAAGTGGTAACAGTTCATTGACCGCTTCCGTCGAATGATACGCCTATGATTCCCGACAATGATCAACCCCTCCCACTTTCCACCCCCTCCCACCAATCCACCACCCACCCCACCCACCACCCACCACCCACCCCCACCCACCACCCACCCCCTCCCATCACCCACCTCTCCCACCATCCACCTATCCTACCTTCCACCCCATCCCACCACCCACCCACCCACCACCCACCCCCACCCACCACCCACCCCTCCCACCATCCACCTATCCTACCTTCCACCCCCTCCTACTTTCAACCCCCTCCCCCTTCCGATTTTTGCGCAAACGATTTTTCAACCTACGTTCCTTTAATCCGTAGAAATTTTTTTCCTCGACGCATGTGCACCCGTTAGATCGTTAAAGAAAAACTTTAGGGGGCTGCACACTATCGATAGGTATATAGGATATATATATATATATATGTCTGTATATATATATCGATATATATCGATACACCGATGACGTTTTGGCTGCGTTTCAGAACGCCTTAGGAATATAGAGAGACCGATAACGGACAACGACAGAACGGATCGATCGTTTCTCAGTTTAACCTACTTACTTAAACTTTCGTACGACGACGTTAGCGCTTTTCCGTTATATAAATATATATGTATATATACATATGTTTATGTATATACGTACATACGTATATAGATCGCCGTTTTAAATTTTCTCGCGAGGATCTATATATCTTCCCGTGAATCCCTGATTTACCGTAATGTAATTGAAAATTATCTACCACCCGCCACCCCCGTCCCTCCCCCCTCCGGCCAACTTTAAAAAATGTATTCGTGTCTAATAGTCGATCGAACGCATCGATCAAAATCCAAATCGAATCGTAAATAACAACAACGAATAAAAAACGAACGACCCGTGATAAAACGTTGCGTAGACACTTGATAACATTAACGATAATCTCGGAAACAAATTTCTTCTTATCCTTATATAATATACTATCCCTCTCTCTCTCTCTCTCTCTACTTGTATCCAAGTGAATAGCGCGAGCTCATTATATTAGTAGTATTATTAAAAGAAATTCTCTTTCGCGAAACTTCGTCTACGGTCAGACGACGAAAAGATTAATAACACACATACGAACGAGAATCTACTATTATTACTACTACTATTACCACTACTATTACTACTACTATTACGTTGTATAATATAATATAATACACGACGAGTTTAGTGGGGTACGTACGTACGTATAAAAAAATATTACATTATAGTTAGACCCACAATCTTATCGGTCTCTATCGCGATCGCGCGGACTTTGAAAATATATGGAAGAGGAAAAAAGAGAACGAAGGAGAAAAGAAAAAGAAGAAAAAAGAAAAAGAGAGAAAAAAGGAAACACGTTCTTCAATTTGTAACCTCAGACAGAAGGATAATTATCTCTTGTCTTTTACGTTTTTCTTCCCTTCTTTTTTTTTTTTCTTTTTTTCTTTTTCGCGTTGCATTTTGCCTCGAGTTATTTCGAAATGTCGAAAGCGTAAAAATACAAAAATAAAAAGAAAAGGAAGAGGAAAAGGCTAATCCATCGATTATATTTTCTTACGCATTTCGTGACCTCTCCTTTTAATTTTTGAACTTTGCGACTCTCCCTCCCTCCCTCCCTCTCTCTCTCTCTCTCTCTCTCTATCTTCTCTCTTTCTTTCGTGCGATATCCTACGTGAGAGGCACGATATCGTCTGGTGGCTCGCCACCAACGTCACCGCGAGTGGTACGATCTCTCGATGGCGGTATCACGGCACGACCGTTTAATTTGTCCGTTTCGAAGTTTCGTGGTTCCCGCGAACATGGCAGTGTAGAACAATTCGCGCCTCGTCGAATGAAATTGCGAAAGTTGTTCAGTTTTCCTGGGACAAAGGTGTAAAAGCGGAATAGGGGTCTCTCTTTTTTTCTCTCTCTCTCTCTCTCTCTCTCTCTCTCTTTCTGGCCGGGATAGTAGCGTGTAAAATTGTACACGGTTACACGCGAAACACGGTTCGCACCCCCTATACGTTACTTTTTACATCACCTACTCTACTACGCCTATCACCATCGCCTACTATACCTATTCTCGCCCATTCCCCATTTCCCGACCATCATCATCCTTCTCCTATATCTATCGTCGAATTTAATTTCAACTTGTTTGTACGGAACCGCTTTTGAAATCTTTACAATGTCCTAAGCCGGATTTTGTGGAAGGGATTTTACGATTTAGAAGAACGAACAATGACTCTAACGGGTGGCGAGGGAGAGTGGTGATGTTGGTGGTTGCAGAGTGGTGGCTTAGGGTAGGTCAGTTGCGTCGGCTAGAACTACTACGAGCTTTAAGACGAAGTTAAAGACTTATTTCGTTACTTCGCGTTAATTTCTTTAACTTCTCCTGCATTCTCCTTTCTCTTCCATTTTTTTCCCTTCTCTCTCTCTCTCTCTCTCTCTCTCCTTTTTCAATTTATTTTCTCCTTTTTTTGTCTTTCTTTCTTTCTTTCTTTCTCACTTCCACGCGTACCCGCGCTTGATCGGATAGACTTATGAATAATGCAAGAACCGAAGTTGCATCGTTGCAACGCGTATACGTGCATAGAGCTCGATCGCGAACGAGCACATACAACGTTTGTAATTCCATTAACTATGCCGTTTTATCGCCGAATACCGTGGCTTCCATCGAATAACTTTCCGTTTATATATATATATATATATATATATATATATATATATATATATATATATGTATATATATGTATATAAAGTGTGGTTTACGTGTTGTTTTGGAGGATATTGAATTATTCACTTGGATGGACCAACAACGTAAAATTATCTAGACTCTGGCTATCCGATTGGTTAGTTTTCCCTACGTTAGATACTACGAATCTCTCTCTCTCTCTCTCTCTCTCTCTCTCTCTCTCTCTCTATCTATCTATCTATCTTTCTCTCTCGCTCTCTCGCAGACTCTTTACTTAAGTCCTACATACAACATCATCGCCTAAGTTCGAAGACGCTTTCCCTTTAATGAAGAACGATGGGGTTGAACATAAAGTTACTTGCCCTGTTTATATCTAAGACACCATTCAAGCTCTCTCTCACTCTCTCTCTCTCTCTCTCTCTCTCTCTCTCTCTCTCTCTCTCTCTCTCTCTCTCTCTCTCTCTCTCTCTCTCACACACAGACACACTCTCTTTACTTCGATCCAGTTATTATCTACACGCTTATATTAACAATAAACGAGCATCGTGTAATACAATCTTTCTACTACGCGCTCATAATTAAAATATATGTCTATAAATATATAATTAAATGAAATGCTATAGACAATGCAAAAATTGACATGTATTCTACGATTAAATGCATTTTATCGCGATACATACGCCCTATAAAACAACGAAACGTTATTCTTTTAGCAAAGATTTTAATACATTTACGACGATCATAAATATATATTTACTTATACACATTGTTACGTTTATTATATTTATTATTTTGCTTTTATTCTTATACATTTATTTATTTATTCGTTTCCTATTTTTCTTTTTCTGTTAATTCTTAATCTTTTCTTATGATTTCCTTTATATTTTCTACGTTCTCCTAGATACGATTTTTATTTTCACGTATTTCTCATTGCACTCGATTCGTAACAATTATTACTATATAATATGTTTATATCAAATTTTTGAATAGATACGATATTTGACGTAAAAGAGGAAAATTCGTACGATCGAACGATGTGTGTACGAAATAACGTTTTCTAAACGAATAATCGAAATGACAATAGACGATTTTGACGAATTTATACGGATACTGTTACATTAACTTTTATGGAAAAAAAAATATATATATATAAACGAATATATAATTTAATGAAATGCTATAGACAATGCAAAAATTGACATGTATTCTACGATTAAATGCATTTTATCGCGATACATACGCCCTATAAAACAACGAAACGTTATTCTTTTAGCAAAGATTTTAATACATTTACGACGATCATAAATATATATTTACTTATACACATTGTTACGTTTATTATATTTATTATTTTGCTTTTATTCTTATACATTTATTTATTTATTCGTTTCCTATTTTTTTTTTCTGTTAATTCTTAATCTTTTCTTATGATTTCCTTTATATTTTCTACGTTCTCCTAGATACGATTTTTATTTTCACGTAATTCTCATTGCACTCGATTCGTAACAATTATTACTATATAATATGTTTATATCAAATTTTTGAATAGATACGATATTTGACGTTAAAGAGGAAAATTCGTACGATCGAACGATGTGTGTACGAAATAACGTTTTCTAAACGAATAATCGAAATGACAATAGACGATTTTGACGAATTTATATGGACACTGTTACATTAACTTTTATGGAAAAAAAAATATATATATATAAACGAATATATAATTT
This sequence comes from Dolichovespula sylvestris, assembly GCA_918808275.2. NCBI lineage: Eukaryota > Metazoa > Arthropoda > Insecta > Hymenoptera > Vespidae > Dolichovespula > Dolichovespula sylvestris. The sequence continues at coordinate 2,238,546 of OU964986.1, read as the reverse complement.
AATGAAATGCTATAGACAATGCAAAAATTGACATGTATTCTACGATTAAATGCATTTTATCGCGATACATACGCCCTATAAAACAACGAAACGTTATTCTTTTAGCAAAGATTTTAATACATTTACGACGATCATAAATATATATTTACTTATACACATTGTTACGTTTATTATATTTATTATTTTGCTTTTATTCTTATACATTTATTTATTTATTCGTTTCCTATTTTTCTTTTTCTGTTAATTCTTAATCTTTTCTTATGATTTCCTTTATATTTTCTACGTTCTCCTAGATACGATTTTTATTTTCACGTAATTCTCATTGCACTCGATTCGTAACAATTATTACTATATAATATGTTTATATCAAATTTTTGAATAGATACGATATTTGACGTTAAAGAGGAAAATTCGTACGATCGAACGATGTGTGTACGAAATAACGTTTTCTAAACGAATAATCGAAATGACAATAGACGATTTTGACGAATTTATATGGACACTGTTACATTAACTTTTATGGAAAAAAAAATATATATATATAAACGAATATATAATTTAATGAAATGCTATAGACAATGCAAAAATTGACATGTATTCTACGATTAAATGCATTTTATCGCGATACATACGCCCTATAAAACAACGAAACGTTATTCTTTTAGCAAAGATTTTCATACATTTACGACGATCATAAATATATATTTACTTATACACATTGTTACGTTTATTATATTTATTATTTTGCTTTTATTCTCATACATTTATTTATTTATTCGTTTCCTATTTTTCTTTTCTGTTAATTCTTAATCTTTTCTTATGATTTCCTTTATATTTTCTACGTTCTCCTAGATACGATTTTTATTTTCACGTAATTCTCATTGCACTCGATTCGTAACAATTATTACTATATAATATGTTTATATCAAATTTTTGAATAGATACGATATTTGACGTTAAAGAGGAAAATTCGTACGATCGAACGATGTGTGTACGGAATAAAATTTTCAAACGAATAATCGAAATGACAATAGACGATTTTGACGAATTTATATGGACACTGTTACATTAACTTTTATAGAAAAAAAATATATATATAAACGAATATATAATTTAATGAAATGCTATAGACAATGCAAAAATTGACATGTATTCTACGATTAAATGCATTTTATCGCGATACATACGCCCTATAAAACAACGAAACGTTATTCTTTTAGCAAAGATTTTAATACATTTACGACGATCATAAATATATATTTACTTATACACATTGTTACGTATATTATATTTATTATTTTGCTTTTATTCTTATACATTTATTTATTTATTCGTTTCCTATTTTTCTTTTTCTGTTAATTCTTAATCTTTTCTTATGATTTCCTTTATATTTTCTACGTTCTCCTAGATACGATTTTTATTTTCACGTAATTCTCATTGCACTCGATTCGTAACAATTATTACTATATAATATGTTTATATCAAATTTTTGAATAGATACGATATTTGACGTTAAAGAGGAAAATTCGTACGATCGAACGATGTGTGTACGAAATAACGTTTTCTAAACGAATAATCGAAATGACAATAGACGATTTTGACGAATTTATATGGACACTGTTACATTAACTTTTATGGAAAAAAAAATATATATATATAAACGAATATATAATTTAATGAAATGCTATAGACAATGCAAAAATTGACATGTATTCTACGATTAAATGCATTTTATCGCGATACATACGCCCTATAAAACAACGAAACGTTATTCTTTTAGCAAAGATTTTAATACATTTACGACGATCATAAATATATATTTACTTATACACATTGTTACGTTTATTATATTTATTATTTTGCTTTTATTCTTATACATTTATTTATTTATTCGTTTCCTATTTTTCTTTTTCTGTTAATTCTTAATCTTTTCTTATGATTTCCTTTATATTTTCTACGTTCTCCTAGATACGATTTTTATTTTCACGTAATTCTCATTGCACTCGATTCGTAACAATTATTACTATATAATATGTTTATATCAAATTTTTGAATAGATACGATATTTAACGTTAAAGAGGAAAATTCGTACGATCGAACGATGTGTGTACGAAATAACATTTTCTAAACGAATAATCGAAATGACAATAGACGATTTTGACGAATTTATATGGACACTGTTACATTAACTTTTATAGAAAAAAATATATATATATATAAACGAATATATAATTTAATGAAATGCTATAGACAATGCAAAAATTGACATGTATTCTACGATTAAATGCATTTTATCGCGATACATACGCCCTATAAAACAATGAAACGTTATTCTTTTAGCAAAGATTTTAATACATTTACGACGATCATAAATATATATTTACTTATACACATTGTTACGTTTATTATATCTATTATTTTGCTTTTATTCTTATACATTTATTTATTTATTCGTTTCCTATTTTTTTTTCTGTTAATTCTTAATCTTTTATTATGATTTCCTTTATATTTTCTACGTTCTCCTAGATACGATTTTTATTTTCACGTAATTCTCATTGCACTCGATTCGTAACAATTATTACTATATAATATGTTTATATGAAATTTTTGAATAGATACGATATTTGACGTTAAAGAGGAAAATTCGTACGATCGAACGATGTGTGTACGGAATAACATTTTCTAAACGAATAATCGAAATGACAATAGACGATTTTGACGAATTTATACGGATACTGTTACATTAGCCTAGACAGATTAAAAAAAATATATATATATAAATGAAAAATGCACTTACCATGAGCATTCGTCCATAACAGGAACATGGTGATCATCCTGCTCGGCAGTTCTACTAGCGTTTCGTAGAGCAGCATCTTCCGAATCTTCAACGAAGTTGCTTTTCTTCGTTCACTATTACTAGTACTTAACCGTGGTATACTATTTTACTTAATGACGCGTAATGATACAGGATAAGATACTAAACAAACAAACAAGAAATTATGAGAAAAGAAAAGAGAGAGAGAAAAAGAAGGAAACAAATAAATTGATCAATCGAAGAATCGATCTAAAGATTGATCAATTATTTGATCCAATATTTCGAACTATCCCGACGAAACTTTCGTTTCGTCGTTTTAGCCGAATCGAAGAGGGAGAAGGAGAGAGAGAGAGAGAGAGAGAGAGAGAGAGAGGAAAATAAATATTTTGCGATCGTCGAAAAACACGTGAACGTACGAGCGCGCAAGGAAGTCTATTGGCGGGTAAAAACTCCCTCTAAGGACGATCCTACTAATGTCGTCTATATTATACTTTTACTTCCACGGTAACCGTGTACTTTATCGAAGTATCGCTTTATTAGAAAAGTTTCGATAGTTCGATACTCAAAAATGACTTCCTCTCTCTTTTCTCTCTCTCTCTCTCTCTCTCTCTCTCTCTCTCTCTCTCTTTTTTTTTCTCTTTTTCTTTTTTCTCGATCGAATCGTTCAGCTCTAAGTCAATCAAGTTACGACAAGTTTTATTTCTTCCCCCGCGAATTTGTCCCTTCTTCACTTTACTATCACAAAATCTTTTCCACTTTTCTTTTATTTCCGATACGTTTAACAACATTCGAAAGTACTGAACGAATCATTTCAACGGACTCACCAGGAATCTACCATTTCTCTCTTTTTGATCTTTATACGAAAGTTAAAATTATTTTCGATTCAATGAATACAATTTACAAGATAGAAATTTTATCCCGTCGAATAACGTCAATCGGTCAGAATGTCAAAATTTATTGTTTTAATGCGAACCATAAAGAGATAATACAGCAATGATATTTTCTCGATAAATTATCTACCTCTTTCTCTTTTTTATTTTTTTTATTTTTTTCTCTATTTATCTGTATTCTTTTCTTTTTTAATTCTATTTGCGAGCAAAGTTCATATACACATATGTATAGAAAGAACTACATTTAAATCTGTATCGAAAAAAAAACGGCAATGATTAAACGACAAAAGCGAATGACATATATTAAATATACGAACACATATATTAAATAAAAGAAATAAGATAAAACATATATAACGAATAAAATATAATGGACGAATAGAAAAAATAAACTTGTTGAATGCACTTACGCATCCGACAGGACAATTTATTCGACGGGATGGCCCGTTCTCGTTCCCAACTTAAACGGTCGTTGGAAGTAGAGAGAAAGAGTACTGGAAAGGTGGTCCGTTCTTCCTTTTTTTCGCGATACCAAATTAATGACAATTAAATGACTAGATTTGCTTGTTTGTATGATTACCGGATATTAATGTAAATATATAGATAGATATATCTATCGTGAAATAGATATAATGTTGGACGCAGAGTCTACTATACTCGTATTATACGAAGCTGAATGTTCTTTACGATGGACTTTATCAATGTATACTGAATACTTCAGAGAAGAAATCAGTACTACGCTGTCGGGCCTTCGGCTGCCGGTAGATATACCCTGAATGGGTCATGCGCATTTTGGATCCAACCCTTGTCACGATGCTCTGGCGCACACAGCTTTCCACCACCGTCCACGGTACGTACGTTGAAGAGGGGATGAACGCTTTCTCGATCGAGAAAGGTGGGAATAAGGGAGGACAGAGGGTAGAGGGACAGAGAGAGAGGAGTAGGAGGAGTAGGAATAGGAGGAGTATGAGTAGGTGGAGTAGGAGGAGTAGGAGGAGGAAGAGGAGGAGGAAGAGGAGGAAGGGGTGGAGGAGAGGGAGGGAGGAAAAGCTAAGGGAGGACGATGTGCGAGAGGAGGACGGTTTACACGCTTCTGTTCGCTCGCGCACGTTCTCCCTTTACGATAATGTACGTGTCGTGCGTGTATGTGTATCTCTCTCTTTGTCTCTCTCTCTCTCTCTCTCTCTCTCTTTTTTTCTCTTTCCGCGTATCTTAGAAATGTCTACTAACACGAATATGTCTTTTTCTATATCTATCTCTATCCATCTTATCATCCCTTACTCTATTTCTTTCTTCTACATTCGTCTCTATGACGTCTCTTCGGAACCTTTCGAAAGGTTCTACCGTAACAGGCTGTGCTAGGAGATATCGTAATCGTCCTACGAAGATCTACGATAGTTTTCGATCGAGTCGGGCCGCTTTAAGATTTATCCCTTCATCCTCGTTTTCTTCATCTTCATCTTCTTCATATTTTTATTCTTACATTTCCATCCCCGAAGATATCGAGAAACATCGGAAATTATATCGTAATGAAAATATATATATATACATTCTTGATGTTGTTGGTATAAGCAGGATTACGATGGATCAAAGGAGAGTTAGGAGCATTAGGATCGTTAAGACGGTTATATTCATGTATTTGTACCTATATACATGCCTATTTACGTATCCTAAGTGTTTGTGTGTGTGTGTGTGTGTGTTGTGCCGTGCGTGTATTCATGTCGAGGACATAAGACGTCTATGGTCTTACCAGAAGACGGTCCTACATAAAGGACCGTAACATATAACGGATGATCCTACTTTAATAGATCCTGTATTGCTATCGAATATCGAAATTATTCACGAAAAAAAAAAGGAAGAAAAGAAAAGAAACGGAAGAAACCACTTTAATTCTTCCCGTCGGAAGACTACCCTGTTCTTTTTAAACATGATCTCGATCGAGATTCCATTTTTTCTTCCCTCTCTTTCTTTTCTACCTTTGTCGAAATTGCAGTTAAGATTGATGGGGATTTAACGGAGTGACTATCCGAGATATATGTTTTAAGGACTTAATTAGAAATTTCCAGTTCCATTTTCGGGAATACGGCCGCGGACTCCTCTCTCTATTTCTCTCTCGATTCAAAGTACCCGATCATAGGAGTTTTCTTCTGTTCTGTTCTGTTCCGTTCTGTTTTGTTTTCTCACTCTTTCCTTCTTCGCAATTCGTTAATTCGATCGATTAATATCCTTGAAGGTCCCGGTACCAAAGCGCGAATAACGCCGCAAGGTATAAATCATAATGGAGCTTTCACGCTGACAGAATCGATCGTTTCCACGTAATAGGCACGATCACCGGACTCGAATCCCTCGACGCTTTCAATGCGTTTTCACGCGATCCCTTTCGATGCCAGGGAGTTCGTCCGACGGACGGCTTTCGGTCAATACGTGAGACGACAAAGCTTCGAAACGATATTATATATATATATATATATATATACGATATTATACGTGAATCCCAGTGTAACGTCGACGTACGTCTCTCGCTTTATCCGGTCAGCTTTCGTATTAACGAAAGTAGCCTAAGTAGCCTAAAACCAATATAAAGTGATATACATAAACGCTTGACTCGCGACGATATCGTACCTGTGCCAAAACGATTCCAATTACTCTTTCTGTTTCTTTCATTTTTCGTTTCTTCCTGTTCCTTTTTTGTCTTTTCTTATCTTTCTTTCTCTTTTTTTGTTTTTCTTCTCTTTTTTTTCTTTTTCTTTTTCTTTTTCAATCGACGATATCATAACTTATAACTACAACGGTTTCGATCAATATTTGCGAGTGAGCGCGATGGTTTACCTAACGATAATTATTCTAAAATTTCTATCCTGAAATGTATAATAACATCGATATTGGAATCGGTATAGCGTCGATTGAAATTTCTCCTTGTGTTATCACAGTTATACACCGATATCAATTAAAATTGGCGAATAACGATAACATAATCATCGCGATTCGATAGGAATGATCGTTCTAAAATGAGCGTTCTACGCTCAGAACGCACAACGATATTGATATTAGAATCATTATAACGACGATTAATATTTCCATTGGTGTTATATATATATATATAGTGATTTCAACTAAAATTTGACGATAAGAATAATACGATTGTTACGATATCGTACGATCGATTATAGTTCAAATTTTTAACTTCGTTGAAGTTCAATAGTAAAATCGTTGGCATTAAAATCGTCGCGGTGTTAATTAGGATTTTCACGTTGAAGTACTTTACGTTGCATTACGTTAATGCTCGTTGCATAGTTCTTATACAATGTCTCTAAGTTTCCCCATAACTACGTACTCGTAACCACGTTAACCGTAAATAGGAATGCGAAGAGTACGATAAACGCGTTAAACATATGGTTTATCATAGAGTTTCCCCTAATTCACGTTTCCCTAATTCACGAGAATATTTTAGCTCGTAAAAGGTTGAACGAATACCTTTCTATATAAAAACGATCGTTAATCGGACTCCGACGGACGGACGCCGACGGACGGATGCCGACGGACGAACGCGAACGGACGTACGAACTGGGAAAGCATCTGCTAATTTCAGAGGGTTGCCCTCGAATACCTTCGTAGGACGATTATACCCTTCGAAAAGTACTCCCGGGTAGACGTGGACGCGTGAAATCATACCTTCCAGAACTTTAAGCATCGCTGATAAGCTATGCGAGGAGATAGCGGCGTGCACGTAGAGAATGCATTCGAGCCCACGTAAACCATTCTCTAATTGCAAGCGTAACGTCAAGCGTAACGTACAACACCCCGCTACCGTGTATATCTAAACGTATATCTAAACTAAACTAAACGAAAAACGGGAGGAAAAATTTCTACAACTTTTTTTTTTTTCCACTTTAAAGAGTTCCTATTCTTTCCCGAGGAACGAACTTCTCTTTTTCTTTTTCTTTTTCTTTTTCTTTTTCTTTTTTCCTTTTGTTATCCTCTTTTTCAACTTCGAACTAATATTTTATCAGATTCGTTCGTAACGGCTTACCGTTAATGCGATTTATTTATTTATTTTTTTTCTAAACGTAATTTGGATCTATCCAAATTAAACGGAAATGATAGAGAAAATGACAGAAGTTAACTCGAACGTTTTCTTATGGGTTTATGGTGTCGAATTGAAACGAAATATTTCTATAGGCATTTTCAGTATTCATTTTCGTTTTCTTTTCCTCTCTCTCGTTCTTCTCTCTCTCTCTCTCTCTCTCTCTCTCTTCTCTCTCTCATTCTCCACACACATTTCTCTATACAATCGTCTGAAGATGGTAAAAAAAATGAGAGTGAGAAGTTGGCGTAGGTTTCTAAAAAATTTTCTTATAAAAAAAAAAAACAAAAAAAAAAATAAAACAAAATTAACTTTCGACTCGAAATAAAATATATATATTTGTTATCTTAACAATTCTCTATTACCGTACGTTATCCAGTATACTTGTTTCCTAACGATAATGATATTCCGTCGACTATGCGCGGAGTGAACGAAAGCATACAAAATGATCAAATGAGAATTGTTAAATTGGTCTGTCAACTAAAACGTAATTTTCTATATACAATCTATCTAGTTGTTAATATCGGTAGAGTCAGTCATGTTCACTCGAATTTCCGCAATCCGATTTATTGCTCGAACGATCCTTCTACTTTCAACATACATACGTACATATATTTGTCCATATAGATACATATTTACTTATCTATGTATGTACTTACGTACGAACAACCGGATGATTGTCCAAAGCATAGGATGGATATGTGGCTTCTCCGCAAATCAGCAAACTTCTAGGAAGCTAGTTCCGCTCTCAACCGAATCTAGAATGGGATCGTAATTGTACTGGTTTGACGATCGTTTTATCGTTTGACACAAACTTATATTATTTCTAAGGTTTCCTAGCAAAATTTATAAGTGATAAATCGGAAATCACTCAATCGAGTACATATCGATATCGTTTTCATCAGAAACTTATTAATTTATTAATTAATAATAATAATAATAATAATAATAATAATAATAATAACAATAATAATAATAAATAAACAATAGAAACGTTTCTAAAATCGATCGTTTTTAACGAGATAAAACTCAAATCGATAATTCGACAAATTCGCGATTGATTATTCTTTATTTATTAATTCATTCATTCATTTATTCATTTACTTTCCTTCTTGACATATAAATTTCTTCCTTTTCCCGATTATAATTAAGTAAACCAAAAATAATTAGGAAATCAAAATTAACGTATACCGATCCGTGCATTTCATGCGACGGAAATTATGATACTTTTACCACGTAGAAATATATTAAGAATAGATAGATCGAGCGAAGTATAGGTAATCAATAGTGACAGATAGGTAGATAGAGAAAGAGAGAGAGAGAGAGAGAGAGAGTAAATTGCTATTCCATAAGTTATAATTTCGTAGTATCCTGCTTGGACGATGATAATCTAACAACACGCCTATCTAGGCTTAATCCCGAGTTAACTATGTCCGGTCGTCCCGTCGTAGTAGTCGTTGTAGTCGTCGTCGTTGGACTAGCTGTTTTCACTAACGATAGTAAAGCCGTCGAACGAGCCCGTTTTGTAGTCGCACTATACCTACGAGTAACTAACTGAAAATTAACGTACTACATGAAACCCTTAAAATCAGGGAGAATTTACGTTCGCTTTAAGGGAAGCCGCCGCTTCGATCGCCCTATCTCTCCTTTAAACTAAATTACGAGATGGAATGATTTACAAACGATATAGTATATTTATACTTCTAGACTCTCGTCTCTTTCTTTGCATTATATTGATGTGCATATATGTGTGTGTGTGTGTGCGCGTGTGTACGTACGTATGTATATATTGTACATATGTAATTCGAACACTATGACTGGTAGGTGGGGAAACAATAATTCTTTCGGGAAATTCTATTTTCCATCCGTCCCATAACTCCGTTGTGAAACGTATCGACGAATTTCAAGGCTACTAGTGTTCGATAGTTTCATTTTTTCCTCTATTTCTCTCCCTCCCTCTCTCTCTCTCTCTCTCTCTCTCTCTCTCTTTCTTTCTTGTTCTGTCTTTCTTTTTGTTTCCATCCAGAGCGACCGTCGGATCGTAATAAATCAAAGGTAAATCGTTATGGATATTCCGATAAATGAGTGAAGTATAGTTGTCGGAGAATAACGTTTGCGAATTGAGCGATATTCCAAATGAAAAATATCCCTCTCCCGGGCTTCGCGGAAAGTATTAGAATCAAATCGCGATTATAGCGATTACGATCACGTTATTAATATTCGAATCATCGGTTATACATCGAACGTCGCGATTGAACCAAGTGAAGTGAGATTAATTTTGTGAGAGAAGGAACAACACGGTGGGAGGAGAAAACGTTAATTACGTTTACAGTGAATTCGTGTGAGTGTGTGCGCGCGTGCGTGTGCGTGTGTGTGTGTGTGTGTGTGTGTGTGTGTGTGTGCGAGTTCGCAAAAGAGGCGCGAAAAAAAAAACAAGAAATGAAAGAAAGAAAGAAAACTCTCGTCGCGAGAGTGCCGGTTATTATTTCTCTGTGGAAAAGCTACCACAGTCGAGCTTTAAGGTCGGTCGTGAACCAGTGAAAAAGAAGAGAAGGTGTGAAGAAACGTGTGCGTGTTGTGTGTGTGTGTGTGTGTTGTGTTTTGTGTTTTGTGTGTGTGTGTGTTGTGTTGTGTGTGTTGTGTGAAACAGAGAGAGAGAGAGAGAGAGAGAAAGAGAGCGAGAGTGAGAGAGAGAGAGAGAGAGAAACACGCAAACACAGAATTCCATATCTGACGTAATAATACGCATACGTGTAAATAATAACAATGCTATAAAAGAAACTTGCGTGTGCAGTTGCAAGAATAAAAGGATAATACAATGAAGACGTAAAAGTATGTTCTTTTACCACAAAATAACGATCTCTAAGAACGCGTACAAATGTATCTATCTATCGCACACTTGCATTCCTCTCTCTTTCTCTCTCTCACACACACTCTTTATCTTACTTTTTCGTTCTATCAAAAACATAACGTTAAAAATGACTACTGTCGTTTTAATCGACGCTTTCTTTGAACTTCCACCACTTCAGTTTCATTTAACGATATTCGCGTTGAAAACGCGAACGGCGAATCGACGAAGTTCCTCGAAATTCTTTGAAATTCGATTATCGGAATGTTTAATGTAAAATTAATTTTCCTACGTAAATACTGTTATATCATCAAAAAATTCAGTGAAGATTCAGTGCACTTTACTTCGCCTTATCTTCCATTGCCTTTTTATCAATTATTCCTAACAATTTCGACGGATATGAAAATATCGTTGCCACACTTCGTCGTAAAGATCGTTGTAAGGGGAAAAAAGAAAAGGAAAAAGTGTAAATTATCGCGTAAGATTCGATATGCGTGTAACAGTTTTCGATATAATCGTAGAGAGAGCCGCGTAGTCGTTCGTTTCGAATTTCCGTGGCAAAGCTTACTTTTTCGCGATAAGCGAACACGCACGATGAATAAAATAGAAGTATCGAAAGTGTTCTCATCCCACGGTCGACAGATTTTCTTCCGATTCCATTAAGGATTACAATGCCGTTAATAAACGCCTTCGATCGAAATATAATTTCTGCTTTAACGGGGATATTTCGGTCCGACGGTGAACTTATCGCAACGAACGGCACAGAGAACGCGAGCGACGGCAGCCCACGTATTCGACCCGATGCGTCTCATTTTTAAAACTCTACCACAATTTGCCCGTTCGACAATGAATCGTGAAAACGTTCGAACATCTTTTCAAAATCGAATAACTTCACTTTTTCCTTTTTTCTTTCTTGTTTTCGTTTTTTTTTTTCTTCCTCTCTTCCTTCAAGCGCGGCGAAGTGTTCTGAATTTTTGATCGGAGGATATGAAGAAGTAACTACGTTATATAGAGCTATATATATATATATATATATATATATATATATATATATATATATATAAACGAAAAAATAGAAAAAAAGAGGAAAAGGAACACGATTTCCCGCTGCCGCAGTGATACGTAATATAAATTGAATCTTTTTTCTTTTTTTTTTTTTTTTTGATAAAATCCGAGAAAAGATTTTATAATAAAAAATTCATTCCGTATACACGTATATGTATCATCAAAATCGACCAGTCCAATCAATTGAATTTTATACATATACATTTCCAAATTCAGAGCGAACTATTTGTCGAGTTTTACGCGCGCGCGCGCGCACACACACACACACACACACACACACACACACACATACACAAATAAAAAATTAAAAATGTAATTCGATTTCAAAAAAAAAAGAAAAATAAAGAAAGTTATTCGAATATATTTCTCGGGTAACAGTATCTATCCTGTGTATTCAACTTTATTAGAAAATCGAGCCGAACCTATCTATCTCTCAGCTTGGAGTTGATTCTAAAAATGAAGAAGAAGAGGAAGAAGAGGAAGAAGAGGAAGAGGAGCAAAAAGAGGAAGAAGAAGAGGAAGAAAAGAAAGTATCGTTTCGATTCGGTGTCGATATCACGTTTTCATTTTATCGCAAAAAAAAAAAAGAAATCCTTCCTTCCTTCCTTCCTTCCTTCCTTCCTTCCTTCGTGTTACTTATCGCGGTACGGATCTTCGTACGAGAAGACTTACATTGCATCTCGTATTCGTTTGTACTAAATTGCGAACGCGAAAGAAGAACTCTTCCGCTTTAACATTCAACCGCCTCTTCGACCGTGTCGGTCATAAATGAAAATTGGAAAATCTCGTCTATGAGAATCTTAACGACCAGATGAACATTGCCAAGACAATGGAGAGGATCGAGTAACTGCTTTCTATCTGTTTGTCTATCCATCTACCAATCTATCTATCTATCTATCTATCTATCTATATATCTACCTACGTACCTAATCTGTCTATCTATACATCCATCCATCCATCCTTCTATCTATCTATCCATCAATCTATCTACCTACCTATCTAACTATCTTATCCTTTATTTCGTTCACTTTTTTACCTTCATTCATCCTCGATCTAAAACACCTAAACAAATCGAAACAAAGCGCGAATTTAGAAATGGTTTTGCAGGAAACCCGTGTTCCATTATATTCCTTTTCTTTTATATCCTTTCTACACGTTTCCGAGATTATTTGAAACATTCATTATTATTATTATTATTATTATTATTATTATTATTATTATTATTATTATTATTACTCGAACGAATCGATAATTTACAAAAGAAATTTCCAACATTTTATTAATAGAATTATTAATAGTTTCTATTGTTGCTTCAACGCACAGGTAAGCAGGATAGAGCCAAAGGAACGAGAGAAAACACGATGGGCGGTTAACTAGACGATGTACCCCGTTGAGAAACCCTTCCAAAATGGCAAGAAACAAAACTCGAAACACACCCACTCTCCATCCCCACCATCGAAACTTTCCCCATTGTCCTTTAACCCTCTACTCTCTCGAAGATTGTTTATCACCCACCCAACCTCCTCCTCCTCCTCCTCCTCCCCCTCTCGCCACCCCACCCCACGCCCGTTATATTTTCCCCCATTTTCACGGGCCGTTGTTACGATTCGAAATTAACGCGAAGCTTCGTTGGCAGTATTTATTTCTAACGAGAAAGAAAGAAACAAAAAATAAATAAAAGAAGATACGAACCTTCACTTAGATTTCCTATATAATTGGGTTATATGTTTGCTTTGTAATTAATAATTTGAAATTAATTAGTTTTTTGAAATTAATCGATCTTGTTCGTGCGTTAATTGGATGAAATTTTCTCGTTTCCCCTCTTTCCTCTTTTCCAAATTTTTCTTAATTACCCTTGTTTCCATTTAAACTTACATTTGCCTTTAAAATTCTTTTCCAATTCGACGCGATGGCTCATCTTCGAACAGTAATCTCTTTCTCTCCCTCTCCCTCTCTCTCTCTCTCTCTCTCTCTCTCTCTCTCTCGATGCTTCTTCTTAACCATCTATCGGCGATCAGAGACCTTCGAGGAGGAAAAAAGTATTCGCGATTCAAAGGCAAGCTTTCTGATTCCTTGCTACTGACAAGTTACAGAGCTTTCTTGTATGGCACGATAAGAGCTATATAGAATCGATCAAAATAAGGGAATGGAAAGTGTCAAGTCTATTTTTTCTTTTTCCTTTTTATTCTCTCTCTCTCTCTCTCTCTCTCTCTCTCTCTCTCTCTCTCTTTTGTCCTTTTTTTTTTATTTATATATAATAACATATAACTTCTGAGAAATGAAACGTCGTTTTACGTACATGCATAATATCGAAATCGTCAAAAGGAAATCATACTGAAAGGTAGAAAGGAAAAAAAAACGAATAGAAAAATAGTAAAAGATGTAAGTATATATATATATATATATATATATATATATATATATATATGCATTGAATTGAATGTACTATTAAAAAATGGATTAAACAAACTTATCAGAGAAAGCTTTAAGTACGTTATTACCCCATTCACGAATTTCTCGTACCTACCCGTAGTAAGTCGCGATAATGTCATTTACGTTAGAAAATTATAGAAAGAGACGATTGACGATGTTCGAGGTTCGTTCGTTAAACATAATTTCACTAACGTTTACCAAACCAATGGAAGATCATTTATTCTTTAAATATTGTCAAGCGGTAATCAATTTCAACGTTACTACTTTATAACAGGTTAAATGAAAATTTAATATCTAATCTAAATGAGAATATCATTTGTAAATCGGTATTAACGAATAAGAATCCGAAAAGTACATGGTATTACACTACCAATTAGTATCGGGTCATGGCTATGGCGGTTGATGCATAGACGAGAAAATGATCGAATCAGAATACGTGCATCGATGTTGAAACGTTGAAAATGCAATTACACTCGCCAACGGTAATTAGCGTGCTGGATAGCAAAGTATGGATCACTGTTACGATGTTATACCGTGTTAATTGTAGGAAAGCCACGTGGAGATGCATTAATTAGTTGGACATGATTCGGTGTATATTTGAATAACGTTCTACTAAGTGTTTATCTTAATAATTTCGGATATTATACGACACATAAATCACCCAATATTATCCTCTCGCGATTTATTTTTTCTTTTCTTTGGGTTATTCTAATTAATTCATATATTTCTTCGAATCCGAATTGCGTACGTATTTTTTTTTTTTTACGGATTTAATAAATCTTCTTCTTCTTATTATTATATGCGATTCATTAAATTAAATTCGTTTGAATTGTCTTAATTGATTGAATCGATGCCTTTGAATTCGTATGATAATCGTTGCAAGTTTATATATAGTATACATATATACATATATATATATATATATATATATATATATGCATTGTATATTATTTTATTTGAAAAATATCTATATGAGGGAGAAGGAAAACACATAAGAAATATATATATATATATATATATATATATATAATATTTTTACGATTTCTAAGAAAGAAGATTAAACGTATGATAAGATAAATAAATAAATAATAAATAAATAGATAAATAGATGAATAAATAAATAATAAATCAATAAATAAATGGATAAATAAATGAATAAATAAATAAATAAATAAATAAATAAATAGACGATTATTTCAAAGTCTGTAAAGACAAGATACGAAAAAGAAAGTTGTTCTTGATCGAATGAAATATGTAAGTTCTCTTATTTCTTGCACGGTCTCAAGAGTTCGCCTAAAGAAAACCACATTCCATCCCTTTTCCTTCTTTTTTTCTCTTCTTCTTCTCTCTCGCGCGCTCTTTCTTTCCTGCAACATTCTCGACGTCCTGCGTTGTATTTTCCGCAACTGCGTCCCGTCGAGCTTGTAGAAGGGGCAGAAATGCAAAGTCGAGTCACGTTCCCTCCAAAAGTAACCAGAAAAACGTTAAAAAGCGTTCCTCATAGTTTCGGATGTTTCGTACTAAGTCGTTTCAAAAGAATAGTTTAGAAATTCGAAGGATACTGACGCTTGTCCCTCTTTACTCTCCTCGCTTAACATATAAAAAGTTCTCTTTTTGATTTTTTTAATCGATAGAACAACGAAAAAATAAAATCAAAATAATACATATCCGTACCATTAATATCGTCAAATCGATGAGATACATACCTCCCCCGTACTATTAAATTAATAAAGCAATCATTAATGTAATACTTCGATAATGTTATTCCTTCGATTAACATCGACCAATCACCTCTCGTCCTCTCGATAAGAAGTTCTTTTTTTCTTTCTTTCCATCAAAATAATTCCTCCTTGAAAATTAAAAACTCCATCGAGCGAAAGAAACTTTTCGTTAGATCGCACCCCTTCTCCCTACACCCTAATTTATCATATCGCAAAGATCAACGAGCAAGGAACAAATCGCAAAAAATTCTATCGTTATATTATTAAATCGTTATGTTAATATTATTATAGCGTATAACGCTCGATAGAAATTTCTAAGCTCGTTTCTATATCAAAATGTATTCGCTACTTGAAAACTCAACGAGAGAAAGAAAGAGAGAGAAAAAGAGAGAGAGAGAGAGAGAGAGAGAGAGAGGGAAAATAGAAAATAGAAAATTAGATTAATATCGTTATGTAATTCATTTTTTTTTCCTTTTTTTTTTCATCAAAGTTCATTCAAAGTTCGAAAAGTAGTAAAAGCATTGTTGAAACTCAGTTGAATATTTTACTACAATCGTAGTTCTTGTGGCACGAGAGAGATAGAGATAGAGGCGTAGAGAGAGAGAGAGAGAGAGAGAGAGAGAGAGAGAGAGAGAGAGAGAGAGAGAGAGAGAGAAATAGAAAGAGAGAAATAGAAAGAGAGAGATTCATACGAAGGTAGATAGGTTGAATGCACACGCGTACACGACGCGAGCCTCGCTTGTAATTCGTACAATAGAACGGTAAACCGCACACAACGTGTTTACATGGTGGTAACGTGACAAAGGCAGCTGGCCGCACTTTCGACATACAGAGGCGCTCTACCGAGCAAATTGAAGCTCGGCCATCCTCTTTCTCGAGCAAATAAATAAGGCACGCCGTCCTATAGCTGTTCCTAACTGAAAGAGAGAGAGAGAGAGAGAGAGAGAGAGAGAGAGAGAGAAAGAGAGATAGGATGTGCTCTATTTTCTTGTTAATGAAGGAACCAACGTCGCGAGATACTTTCCTTTCCTTTTTATATTGAAACGTCGTCACCCGTGTTCACGGCACTTTATTAAAATCTCCCAAGTATTTTATAAGAACAAGAACTTTAACATTTCATCCGTTTCTTTTCTTTTTTCCTTTTCTTTCTTTCTTTCTTTCTTTCTTTCTTTCTTTCTTCATTGCTTTTTTTTTCTTTTCTTTTCTTCTCTTTTCAATTTTATTTCCTTTCCGTATTTTAAAATATGATATGATGTAACTTATAATATATAATATATATATATATATATATGTATGGATATCACGCGTTTTTAATCATTCACTTTTCGATATTTAATTCGTTTAGAATTTAATCATGGAGTCAAGGAAATTATCTACGTGTGTATATATATATATATATATATATATATTAAAATTATTTCTCCAAAGAGAATGGTCGATCTTCTTTTCTCATGACGTAAAGATCGAGAAAAGAAAAGAGAGACAGAGAAAGAGAGAGAGAGAGAGAGAGAGAGACAGAGAGAGAGAGAGAGAGAAAGAAAGAGAGAATGTTTGAGTAAATCGAGAGATAGAGAGATGGTACTCGAACGACGCGCTGTTTAACTAGTCTACACTTACGGCCAATTTCACTAGGCATCGACGATCGATTCGATTCGAAGCTTGCCAATACGAGAATTAAACCTTGGCCACTCGAACTCGATGCAAACCAGTATGAACTCCCTGTCTCACTATCTGTCTATCTCTCTCTTTCTCTCTCTCTTTCTCCTTCTCTCATTCGCGTCCCTCGTCAAGGGAGAAAGAGAAATATATAGATAGATAGAGATAGAAAGAGAGAAAGAGAAAGAAAGATGGAGAAAGAGAGAGTGAATGAGTGTGTGTGTGAGAGAGAGAGAGAGAGAGAGAGAAAGAGAGCGAAACGAGACTTGCAAGCTCTGCATTGGATCGCGGGACTCAATCGTGATTCGTCCTACGACGGTAAGCACAATCTGTGTCAGCAAAATCGAATCGCTTTAAGGCGCTTTTCTCTTCGATAATAACCCAAGTACAAACTGTTCTCAGTTACATTCATACATACATACATACATACATGCATACATAAATACATGCATGCATGCATACATACATACATACATAGATACAAAGATACATACGTACTTACGTACGTGTACGTGCATACGTAAGTACCTACGTAAAAATGATGTACTCCCTATCCTAAAGCTAATTCGTTTCGTCTAATCTATCGTCTAATCTATAAATTCGTGTATTGGTGACGTAAGGCGATACTTACATACAAACTCTTTGGTTTTAATTTAAATGTCGTAAGAAATAGCCAACTACGATGCGTTATCGTAACGATATCGAAAGTAAAACAGCTTGCAAATTCATATCTAATTGTTGGAACGGGGGAACGTACGAAGGAACAAGAGAGAGAATGAGAGTGAGTACTTCGAAAATACTCGAAATGAACAAGAATATAGTTAAGGTACTCCTCTTTATCTTTTTCTTTCTTCCTTATTATATATTTTTTTCTTTTTTTTTTTGCTTTTTTCTTTATCGTAACTCCGTCGAAAACAGTATCGGCCCATGACGCGCCTTGGCTATGCGCCAAACGAAGATCGCAATTCGTCGACGCGAAGGGCGGCAAACGAGGATAGAAATGGCGCAGAAGTGTTCTCTATCTCTTTCTCTCTCTCTCATTCACTCACTCATTCACTCACTCACTCTCTTCGAAACGTTTCGTAGAAATATAGAAACAACGTGGCTGTATTCTCCTTTTTTTTTCTACCCTTACCTCCTATCTACCTTCTCACGCTCTCTCTCTCTCTCTCTCTCGCCCTTTCTGTATTAGGATAAAATAAAAGAAAGGGGCTCAGCGAGTTCGAGAAAATAGGAAGTTGCTATGGAAGCGCGTAAACATATAAATCTCGTTGACCGAGCGAGGCCAGCTTAGTTGCAGTTGGAAGTTAACGCTCGTTTTTTTCTATCTTTGCTTTTCTCTCTCTCTCTCTCCCTCTCCCTCTCCGTCTCTCATTTTCTCTCTTTCTCTCTCTCTCTCTATCTTTCGTCCCCTCGTTCTCCCGTTCTCTATATCTCTATCTTTTTCCATTTCTTTTTTACTCTTTCCAACCCTTTTTTGTTTACCTTCACTGCGTGTTCCGTTGTGAAATGCTTGACAGTATACGTCATCTTGAAGGATCTCGTTTCAGCCGGATGACTTCAGCCCGTGGAAGCTATCATATGAAAGAAATAAGATAAAACAAATGTTTTTATATACAATCAAAGGAAATACTATTATTGTTATTATTAGTATTATTATTATTATTATTATTATTATTATTATTATTATTATTTAAAATCGTACAATTGAAAGCTTTCATATATATTCGTTATTTTCAATATCCAACAGAATCGAGTTTACTCGTAAAAAGCAAACTGAGCTGCGTTCGAATTTAAAACATTCATGTCTACGGACATACTATCGGAATACAGATAACATAATTACGATAATCCCACGCGTCCGTCCGAAATTCGTAATATCTCTTAACGATTTGGTTCGTAACAAATTCTACGCTCGATGTGAAGTGAAATGAACCGACTGAAATTATATTACGAATATCTCGTCGGATGGGAAGCTATGGCCGAGAATGGAGGGATACACGGAGGGATCGGGGTGCGGTGAGGTGAGGGGAGGGGGAGGAGGGGCTATCAGAAAGTTTAAGAGAGTTATCATTACCTTTTTTATTATTTTCATTATTATATTCCATTATATCTCTTATTATAGAAATATTCATATTATATCACATTGTAAACGTCCATTTCGTCAGTATTTCGGCAAACATATTCGTTTCATTGAAAACTAATCACCGATTATATCCCGTTACTGTACGCGTCTGTAACATTTATAATAATTATTATATTTTGACTAAGGTGTCGTGTATCGAAACATTAAGACGCGATATCCTAGAATTTTGTCATTTTCGCGAATTACCCCAATTTCAAATTTCTCCTCGATATTATGTGAATTTTTCTTCGCTCATAATACCTTACCGAAAAAAGGTTCATCCTCTCTGTCTATTCTCGATCGGACAACGATAAACTCGATGAAATAAAACGGTTACCGGAATACCGTGGACTTTATTATAGGCCGCACCGGGGGTCGTTCTCGTAAAGCTCACAGAAAGATAGGACACGAAGACATAAATGCTTTCCTGCCTCTCTTTGGTGACGCGATGACTATAGGCCGATATTATCGCCGTTGGAAGACCGTTTAAAAACGTCGTATATAAAGTGGTATTCATATTTCTTCTTTCCAAGGGACTACTATGGTACACGCGTATATATATATATATATATATATATATATATATATATACACACACACACATACAGACACATCCAAATGGAATAGAAAACTCCTTGTTGGAAATTCGCATAAACGTTTTTACAATCGAAAGTTAAAGATCCGTCTTTGTTCGTATTTCTTTCGTACTCGCTAGAATGTGTATATATATATATATATATATATATATATATATATATTTTATCAGCCATACAATTATTCGTAAATAATGAACTCTAAAAGCAATTTGAATCGAAGTCCTTCCTACTAAAATCGATTCCGTCCGTTCGTCTCGTCGCTTTACGTCGTATTGTTCCGATAATCACGCGTAATTTTATTATTCAATTTAAATTGAGAAACACTGTCGACCCGATCGATTTCTATATCTGACGAATTCTAAGTCATCAATGTCTCTTTGACTCGATAGTTAATCGGCCGTTAAGCCCACGCTTAGGACTTTACTCGTTGCAGATGCCTTCGGAGGAGTTTTGACGAGTTCGACTAAAGTCGTATAACGTTTTATAATCTTCGACGATAGACTCGAAGAAGCAAAACCTTTTCGAGCCGATCGTTCAACCGTAAAAGCTTTATCGCCATTTAATCCCTTTAGTATCTACTCATTCCTCGTGTCTTCTTCAAATCACTGAAGTCTTTTATATATACACAATATACCTACACACACACACACACACACACACACACACACACACACACACACATATATATATATCTTCCTTTTATTTCTTCTTCATACAAACAATAGTATTTTACGATTTATTTACTTTAAATATTGAAAAATTATAAAATGTTTCGAAAGGAACTAGACGACAAGAGGAATAAAATAAAGAAAAGAAAAGAAGGTATAAAGCGATGCTCGTGTGTGTATCTCTTGTTAAAAATAAAGTAGAACGAAATAAATACATACAAAATAAAAAATAAATAAAACAAACCACGGGAGATCGATCGACTCGATATATACGATATATCCGTATACGTATTTACTTACTTACTTACGTACGTACGTACATACATGTACATCTATTTGTATCAAACGAAATTTTCGAAGATACAAAAGACTCCTCTATATAGTGGTTGGTTGGTCGGTTCATCAGTGTAGAAGCTTCGTAGAAGCTATTCGGCAACGAACCGGTACGATCAATGCTCTTAGATAATAACCTGCTCGTAGAGAGAGTAGATCATAATTCGTGAGTTCGTCCTTTGTCATCATCTCATGCGCGATATTCTTTGTGAGAGTAAAAATAAGATAACGTTCACGTACAATAACGTAATTTTCTTATATAACGTTGCTAACACGTTGCGAGCGCGTTGTTCTTTCGTTAAAAAAAAATTTATTTATTTACCCCGTTCTACGTAAACAAATTTCTATCGCTATATCTGTTATCATCCTTCATCGAAGAATGACCAATAATAACGTACGTCTCTGGATATTTTATTACCTCTCACCTCTAAATATCTTTTACACTTACGTCGGTCTTTCTGTCCTTTTGAACGATTATTTATAAACGAATAATTGGAAATCTCGAGCAATCTTTTAAAATACGACTGATTCTTATTTTCTTTTCTTTTCTTTTCTTTTCTTTTCTTTTCTTTTGTTTCGTCATTACGATCATCTAGCTGTGTAATAATAATCAAAACTGATCCTCGATTTCAACGGATAATAAATATCTATTAAATATAATCACCATGGAACGATTGATATAATATTAAATATTAGATTAATGATTACTATTCTCAATCGAGATGATCATCTTCAACGATCCGTTTACCTTTCACAAATTTCTCGTATATACGTATGGATATATATATATATATATATATATATATATATATATATATAACGATATCGTTCATTGGTCAGATACAATACATTAAATAATAATTTTCAATGACAGTTGCAAAACGTTGCCGGATCAATCGCCAATATTTTCATTGGAATTTAACAAACGGTACGACGATATTCATGATGACCAAAGCCCACAATGGTCGTTTCTCCAGTTGCCATAAGTCTTCATTAACGTTTGTCATATAGTGGTTGGTGGAATGGGGTAGGGGTAGGAGGGTAACAATTTATGTGCTCACCCCCCCGCGCAGTGAGAGACGAGCTTAAATGTCTATTATTAACGAGAGGATGCCTAACGATTGCAAGAGCGTTAGCTTCACGTAGGACGGAAGGAAGGAAGGAAGGAAGGAAGGAAGGAAGGAAGGAAGGAGAGCGGCGGCGGGGGAGGGGTATGATGTTTTCGTCTCCTGTGAAAGCGGACGAATCCATTATTACGTCTCCACAGGGCACTTATCCAAATTACGTAGTAGACCCCCGAGATGGATATCGTGCCAATTCAAAGTCATTTTAGTTGACTTTTCGATCGACCAAAAAATTGAATATAACCTATTGAGAGGACCCCCATATTCTTTAACGGAAATCTCAAACAATCTTAATTTCAATCGTAAATTGATAACGTATCGTATCGAACATAACGAATGACAATTTGACATATTTCTCTGCGAATGACGCGGATAAATCGAATAACAGGTAAACGGAATCTGCCGGATAGAATAATCGTATAGAGTAACGGTATCTATAATCTTAATTACGTACGTAGATACGCGTATGCTTAAGTCGACGTTAATGTCGGCACAAAGGTGTAAAATATGCGAAATGGAATTATTGAAAGATATCGAAGGAATCAGAGAATTATTATAATGATAGTACGATGTCGCACAAAGTACAGATTCGTAGAATTATTAGATAGAATGGTGCAGCGTTATATCGAGTTACATATAGAGAGTATAGCGAGCGTATAAAAGGCGTGGAATCAATAATATATCACTATCGAATAATTCAAGTAAAGGTAAAATAAAATTTGGAAGCGTTCGTTGATTTATATATTTTCTTTATATACGTAAGTAAATAGATACATACCTCTGGCTCCGAAAGACGCAGGACCGGTACGTTCGCTGGTTGACGAAGAACTGCGTAAGAATCGAAACAATACGAAGGACAACGTCTCCCGTCGTTCGTATTATTTATTTATCCGATTAACTTATGCCCTTCGACGGCGGATCCTCTACTCGTGACGTAAACCTATTACGTCGATATCAATATGCGAATCACGCATATATATATATATATATATACAACGTTAAGATCATCGTTGTGACAACGTTAAGGTGAAAGAGAATAAATTCGCTCGGAGAAAACATTGACTATATAAACAAGGATAAGCTCATAAACGATGATAATACGCTCGTACTCTCTCTCTCTCTCTCTCTCTCTCTCTCTCTCTCTCTCTCTCTTTCGGCTTTGGGAATTTCTCGGAAATTAGTCAAAAAAAGAAAGAAACAAAAATAAATAAATAAATTAAGGAGAAACGTTGGAAATAGAGGAGATAACTGATATTCTCCTTTGTACACGTACATGTATGCGTATATGTAGGTATATACATATATATATATACGTACATACGTACGTACATACATGGGTATGCTCGAGAACGTTAAAGCTAGGAAATGAAAGCATGGTGTGTTCGTAAAGCCTGGTCAAATTTAGATAGGAAAATGTATTTTTTTCGCAGGAACGCGGGAGAGAGGAATAAGAAAAAAAAAAAGAAGGAACTTTGGTAGATTTTACTTCCCCTCCCAATCTATCCCTCCACCCACCCTTACCGTTCGTCCGGGAGTCGTTTTTAGTGTTTCGCAGAAATTGCGTTAAGGTACGGATGGCATTTGCTTCGAACCTAAAAGGCTCAGAAGGATGGTACGTTGAAGAGAGTAGTGGTTCGGGCCACACGTTAAACGGGAAAAATATATTTGCCTGTACAGAGAGCGAGCGAGGGAGCGAGCAGTAATTTACTGGACCTCAACGTGTTTCGTTCTCCTCCACGTTCTCTACCTACATCTCCACCTTCAACGCCTGCCATTTCGTTCGGATTATTCAACTCGTTCGTTCGTTCATTCGTTCATTCATTCGTTCATTCGTTCGTTCATTCGTTCGTTCGTTCGTTTGGCATCGTTCCACAAAATTTTCGATCTCTCGAACTGTTCCCCCCTTCCCCATCCCCTCCACGATGAACGCTTCCAATTCTTTTTAACCATCGAATGTAATATCGATCATTTTCTTCCTATTGTTAAGAAAAAAAAAAAAAAATAAAAAGAAACCTATCATTCGTAATACGTATCGTAATGCAATCAGTGAGAATTTTTTTCTTTTTTTTTTGTTTTTTCTCTTCCCCCCTTCAAACGACTCGATTAATATCAATCGAAAACCATCGTTACCCTTTTCCGTTCTGTAATTCTCGAGGCTCGTGCAATCAAGGAATTCAACGGTTCGAAACGTTTCGAACGGACGGTTTGCGTTATTCCAGATTGCGGAATTTCCGTATTTGGAAACATTCGTAGAAATCCTTCGATTGGGGGGGGGGGTATGAGGAAGGGTGGGACGATAAGGGGTTGGGGAAGGGGGAAGGACTTCGCAAGAGATTCCTGAGGAAAAGAGAGAATTCAAGCGTGAATCGTGTCTCGAGCCGCCTCCTCTCAACCTCGTCTCACCCCACTCGTTTCTCCCAACATTACCACCACCACCATCACCATCACCACCACCACCATTACCACCACCATCACCATCGCCGCCGACTCCGACTACGTCATGGGAATCGTCGAAAATCGGCTCGAACTGCTGATTACCTGCCAGATTCTTAACTTAGGTTTGGCAAGGTCGAACTGGATACTATGGAACAGTTTGAGAACGAAGTGAAATTATCCTACGGTACCTTTAGCAAATTAGTCTTAGGCAGATCTAAGAGAAATTCATGATTTCACCGAGAATTTACGCTTTAACATCATTTATCATAACGATTTTCCTCTTCTAGATAAACGTTCGCATCACACGTTATTTATTCGTACGTTCGTACGTTCGTTCGTTTGTTCGTTCGTTCGTTCGTTTATTCATTTACCTATTTATTTATTTATTTATTTATAATATATACGCACATAAACCTCGTACAATAAATTAAAATCAATCGACGAATATACGAAATATTAGCACGAGTGAATGCTGTTTTTAATGTTTCGTTCGAACTAAAAAATGAGAAGAAAAAATTATACGCGAGAAAAACAATTCTATAAATGTTGGATAATTATTTATTATTAATGTAAAGGAGAGAGAGAGAGAGAGAGGGAGGGAGAGAGAGGGAGAAATCTAGGTTAGTAATATTGGCTTGAAAAAGGGGCCACTTAAGATAGTTACACCCTGCTAGGTGTTTTCTTTTATTTTTATTATTATTAGTATTATTAGTACAATATTGAAAAAATGTTAGATCCTTGATATAAAAGATGAAAAGAAGATGGTTATTATTAATTATATTCTATTTACATGCTTTAAATATATTTACGCGTAGTTGCTTCTCCCTCTCTTTCTTTTTTCTCGTGGGTAAACGATCTCCTATGAGCGAGCAGACTTTTCATTTCATTTTTTTTTTTTTTTTTTTTTTTTAATTTCACATTCCAATGCTAATAGTAGATATTGTTTTTTTCTATTTCAGTTCGCGAATGCAGAGAATAAATTATTTTCCAGGGATACGAGGAGGTGGTGTACTGTTAATAAAAACGGGAACGTTATTAATTCAAATGAAGTTGAATATTTAAAGTTTACCAAATAAAAGCAAGACATCGGACCATTACGTTTTTCTATTTGTTTCAAGTACACACGAAGATATGTTGCAATATTTCATGGGATATATCGTGTAACATGCACATAACCCATAGAAAAAAAGAAAAAATCCTGTTGTTTTTCGAACGCCGCCATGGTTTTTTTCGGGCTTCGCATGGATGATCAAACGTTGCGGCGTCCCAACAAATCCCGCGTCTATTGTCCGATGTTAAACAAAATCATTGTATTTGGATTGGAGAGAGAAACCTTTGAAAAATGAAAATTAAAAAGAAAAACAAAATAAAGGAAAAAGAAAGGAACCCTCTCGAACGATCTCGACGATCCATATCGATTTAGATTGTATCGATACCCGTGCTTCGGTTCGCATGATTTACAATACTAGCGTTCAGACAATGGTTTAAATAAAATAAAATAAAATAAAAAACAAACAAGAAAAATATCTGTTCGTATTAATATCACGTGCAACTGTAGCTTTCAATGCGATGGTACTGCTCGGAACTAAGGATGGAAAAGAAAAAGGAACAAATGTCAAGTACTTAGTATTACAAAATATAAAGAGGGAAGACAAGAAAATCTCTTCGAGGAAGCTAAAGAAAAGGGGATGAAAATATAGAAATAGGTTCCCAGGTGAGTACTCATTGTGCTTCATGCCCTAGAAATCATCGATATCGAATAACCTCTTATAGCTACGATTCTACCGCGTAACGAACTCGTGCTCATTTCAAATATCGTTTATTATAACTCGTTCGAGATACGAATATCTCCTTTACTTTTACTAGGAATTTCAATCGGTGTACCTCCGTGCCGTCTCGCGTCCGTCGTCTCGTGTCCATCAGTTTATACTTTGAATAAGTTAGATACGATAGGTAGATACAATACACGATCTAAGTGTAATTTTCTTCAAAAGTTTGGAAAAGGTTTTCTTTAAAAAAAAAAAGAAAAAAAAAAGAATAAATAAAGAAAAGAAGGTTTCGAAAGATAAGGCAACAAACAACAATCAAACTCGGGATATTTCTGTTTGTTCAAAAACACGAGGAAATACGTCGATCGAGTTCAGTGACCTTTCTCAGTACGTGGGAACGGGAGGATATCTCGTGATAAGTCATCATCGGCCGTACACCGTAGAAGATCAATTTCCAATCGAGCAAACATCGCGGATACGTTTTATACGGTTCGATAAACGATTTCTCGCGTTGTCCTTCTCCGATGAATCCGATGATGTCCGTTTACAGTATCAAAATCGTGATATAAGGATATCTACCTATTTCGTGCGTTATTATCCCTCTCTCATGCGAATTCTCTGTAATATGTAGATACGGTATATCGACGTATATAAATATATATATATATATATATATATATATATATATTTATTTATTTATTTACATATCTCATTAATGTGATCTAATTTGCATGTTTAAAAATCGATTTCCTGTTGAACGTCCAAAGATATGACGTCGGGAGCTCACGTACGACGGTTTCAATCGGTAACGCGTCCAATGTTTCAGTGACACAACGTTCGAGTTATGCGAAATTGTCGTTCTTACGGTTAAACGGATGAGAATAAGGTTGGATGACGGCCCGCATAATAGGGAGAGAAGAAAACGAAATAGATGGGTAACCGTAGAAGAGAGAGAGAGAGAGAGAGTGAAGACAAGTTGCGAGGCAGAAAATGGACGAGCTTGGGAAAAACGAGTTTGGGGGAGATTTCACGAAGTATGTTAGACTTCCTTGAGGTGTTTCCCAAGTCCGATAAGATATTATTTTACATATCTCTTGGGTCGGTTCTCTTCACGTCCGAGTCTAACGTGAAAATAAGAGATCGAAAGGATTTTTGATTGTTAACATCGTTCGAAATACATTTCTTCTTATTATTATTCTTCTTCTTCTTTTCTGTTTGTATGCGTGCGCGTTTGTTCGTGTGCGCACGCGTGTTTTATTTTTCCTTACAAATTTCTATTAAATACATATATTTATTTAGAAAATCACAATGCCGAGGATATTAACGTTGCTCACGTCAGTCGTGTTAAAATCATTTAATAGTAGCGACAATGGCCACTTGTATTCAAATTTACAATCCCTAGAACTATGAAAGCACGTTGGCCAGTCAGGACTATGTGAGAGCCATTAAAATTGACACTGCGCACTCTCTCTCTCTCTCTCTCTCTCTCTCTCTCTCTCTCTCTTTTCCCAACTTGTGACGTGTCGTGAATAATAAATGTTGACACGATACATACATACATACATATATATATATATATATATATATATATATATATATATATATATATATATATAATAGTTCGAATATGGCTTTCATCTATCTCGTTGTCGAGTATTCAGTAAAATAACGTTTGTTGTTACACGTTAACACGTTCGTTGCTAATTTTTCGTTGATTTCTACGGATGCATAAATGTAAATTCATTTTAAACGAACGTGATTTTAAATTAATATCGCGTACCTTTTATATTTCGAATACTTTCTACTAATTCATAAATATACAAAAATTATATATATATATATATATATATATATATATATATATATATTTCTAACGAATAGGTTGGATTTAAAACGAACTATAGAAGAGTATTTTTATTGATTTTGTTAAATCCTATTTGTAAACATCTCGAATTGGCGGCTTATCGATTCGCGTCAGATGTTACCGCATATATTCCCGTGGCTTTCTTTCCGAAGATTTTCGTGGCATTATTCGTCTTTTATTTCGCCGAAATAAATTTCCATTTCGTATATACACCCGCGGGATATCGACTCCTTCCAGAATCATTCTTGGCAGTAAGGTAGTCTTCTGTCTGTATAAGTTCGTTTTCGTGAACGACATCCGTGCACCGAGAGATAGATAACTTATAGAACAGAAAAAAAAAAATACATAAATAAATAAAAAAGAAAAAAAGCGAAGGAGAGAAAAAAGAATCGAAAATTAAGTTACGTTTAAAAAAACAAAATATACAAACTTTTTACTTCGATTATATCGATACGTGATAAATGTTTAACGGGCACAGTATTCATTTACATAATATATTACGGGTGCGTTCCGATGGTCTATTAAGAAAAAAAAAAATAAATAAATAAATAAAAAGAAAAAATAAATTAGGAAAAGGAAGAAGAACGAATGAATAGAAAAAACCGAAGGATAAAAATAGAAAATGAAAAAGGAATATAAGTGATATTATAAATGTGATAAATCTATGAATATATTGGGGGGAGGGGAGGGGTATATCGCATTTTGTTATTCATTCGAATAGGAGTACGTAGAGTAAAACCGATAAATATTAACAGAGTTGGAGTAGATGCACGAGCTATATACATTATCGTACTCTTCGTCGCATAATAATATTAAACGTATTATACGTTCGAAACTTCAACGGTGAATCGTGTATAATATCTCATATATATGGATGCTCATTAACATATCAGCATTTTAATGCGAACTTTGAGGAAGCCGTTCTTGAATCTTAGATATATATATATATATATATATATATATATATATATATATATATATATGTGTGTGTGTGTGTACGAACTTATGTTAAGGACTCATGTATGGGCTTATGTATAATATGCGAATATACATATATATATATACAGGGTGGACCTTTTAAGTCGTCGTCGTTATCGTCGATCCTCTTTCATATTTACTCTAAAACCATCATTATACCTTTTTCATATCATTTTCATACCTTAAAGTTCTCGTTTGATCGTGAAGGAATCCGTTGAAACTCTACAAAACTTCATCATCCATCCTTTGTCGAATCGGATTGAGAACGAAGAGAGATTCGTTAACAACATCATTCCAATGGACGATACATCTCTACGCGTAGAATGAGTTATATGATATGTTATTAGATTTATATCCTGTGGATATATCCTCTGAGCACAGGATTGAATTCTTGTGTATAAGTAAAGAAAGTTATATACTGTGAGTAATTTAATTTCGTTTGGTTAACTCGAAAGCTTTCGTGTTATTTCTCAGCGTATAGGTAACTTTTTACTACCCTTCTCTCCGACCCTTCCCGCTATATCAAGGACGGAAGGTAGAACAGATCGTTCGGCGCGGCGATGAAGAAGAGAGGAATTTACCGCGTATTTTCAACCCTCGTCTTGGATCTTCTTGGCGGTTCATCGCTTACAACGAGAAAGTCCATTAAATGATTACGTCGTTAGGTACAGTGTGACCCGTTTGTATCGGTTCGTTCGTAAAACCTTTAACCCGAGATGTCCTACAAGAACTTTGAATCTTTGAAACGTTTTTACAACTACCTACACGACCGTTATCCTTTCGATTTCTTTCTTTCGATTTCTTTCTTCCCTTCCTTCCTTCTTTCTCGCTTTCCTTTTCTTTTCTACGGTCTGTATACTAAAAAAAAAAAAAAAAAGAGAAAAAGGAAGGAAAGAACAGAAACACCCCCACTCCTCCTTTGGATTCCATTAAATTATCGCGATGTACTCTGGGTCTCTCGATCTTTCGCATTGAAACATTGCAATGCAAATGCATTGGAACATCGGACGGAAGCGACGACGACGATTTCTCTCGTTTTAAAATACGAATACGTGCACACAGGTGTATTCGTATCGAGTGCTACTTTTCAATTGCTCGTAACGTTTACCTACGCATCCCTCTCCTCTCGTTCCGTTTCTTTTCTTTCTTTCCATCGTTCATTTATTTATTTATTTTCTATTTTTTTTTTTTTTTGTTTTTCTTTTCTTTTAACTCAGAAACCACCATCTGTCTTTTCATTTAGTACGCTTACCCGTATGTCTTGGGATAGGCGACGAGACTAAAACAATTAAACAAATCCAACCATAAATCTCCTTGCCCTATTTTTTTCTTTCTCTTTCTTTCCTTCTTTCATTTTTTCTCTCTTTCCTTCCTTTTTACGGCGCCTTAGTCGGTCCTAACATTCCTTTGGTAAAGGATATGCGAGGATGGTGGACGAGGAGGGTGGTCGGACAAGGCGTTGAAGAATTTACGAGAATTTCACGGGGGTTGGGGGAGGGGGGATAGGTGGGAGAAAACACGAGAAACGTATCTTTCCGCCTTTATCCGTGACGTCTAACCAAGCCTGGCAATGTCTTAAATCCTACGTTGACGAGAGTAGAAAATATAGTACTTGGTTGCTCTCGTCGACATCTTTTGGTATGGCCATTTTCTAGAGTGTGCAATAAACGCGACAGGATTATCTTGAAGTAACGTTAACCTGCTCCTTTGGATAGAGCCACTTGGATTTGCCTGAATAAGAAAAAGAGAGAGATAGAGGGATATAGAGAGATAGATAGAGATAGAGAGAGAGATAGATAGATAGATAGATAGATAGATAGATAGATAAAGAGAGAGAGAGAGAGAGAGGACTAGCAGGACCAAAGCAGTACTACCTACCACTACTCCAGACGGTTAACAAGAAATTAATTCCCGTTTAATGCAGTCTCTGGTTAGCATTGCAAATCTCTGTCGGGAGAGGGTCGCTCGAGGTCCGCTCGAGGCTCGCTCGTTTCACACTACCTCCTTCCTCCTCCTCCTCCTCCTCCGCCTCCTCCTCCTCTTCGAGCTCTTTTCCCTTGAGAGATAGAAAGATGGAGATAGATAGATATAGATAGATAGATGAATGAATAGATAGAGAAAGACAAAAAGAGAGAGAGAGAGAGAGAGAGACCAAGAGATTTTCTTCTTCCTATCTATCTACGCTCTCCTTTCTACAACTGCTTTTCCTTCTTTCCGCGTATTAGGCAAATTTCCTCGATTCGCTTGCCACTTTTTATTTTTTAACTTTTTATTATTTTTTCTTTCCTTTTCTTCTTTTTTTTCTTTTTTGTTATCTTTTTTTTTTATTTTCTCTCGAATTCCTCTACCTTCCGTTTAAGTTTAACCATCGTGCTACAACCAGGAGAACGTAACCAGCCGAATAACGCGCGTCGTTCACTTAATTTTCTCTTTCTTTCATTCTCTATTCCTCTTTTCATCTTTCTATATTTCTCTCTCTCTCTCTCTCTCTCTCTCTCTCTCTACTTTTATTTTCGCTATGTAATGTTTCCGTTGGAAAGAAAGAATCGATTGGCGCGTCTTTGATATCAAAGGCCTGAAATTCGTATCGCAAAGCTTATTGAAAATCGCCTTATTGCATACCACGCAGCAAGTGTAATTAAAAAATAAAAAGGGGGAAAAAAGAGCTCCGATTGGGGCCGCTTCGATTTACAATGGCAAAGCGATTCACTTTGTTTCTCCTTTCTTTCTATATTTACTTCTCTCTCTCTCTCTCTTTTCTTTTTTTTTTCTTTTTTTTATTCCTTCTGTTCCTTTCTTCCTTTCTATTTTTCTTTTCTCTCCTTTCGACCTCACACGCGTTCGAATATATCGAACGATAGAGAAGAAAACTCGTTAAACAGGTTCTACCGGTGCGTGTAATTATTTAGTAAAATAGAATTTTCCAAAAATGAGGGGGGAGGTGCACCGCCGATAACGTTATCTCGTTAAAAATGCACCGTGTTTGTCGCGGCGCTCGTACGTAAACATATATTTAATAATCGGAGCTAACGTTAATTATTTAACGAGTTAACGCGATAAGAGAAGAAAAACAACACATTGTGGGTATTTCTATATTCGATTGTGCGGTGAAACACTGTGTGTGTGTGGGTGCGTGTGCGAATTTAAGCTAGCATATAATCAATCGCCGGGAATTAAATTCTTCCTACGAATGCCAGTAGAAATTTTGCGAACGAAGTAATCCATTCCATTATATTCTGATTAATAATTGCGTCTACATTATCTAAGCAATCCCGTTTAATGTCATTCGTCCGACGGGCATTCTCGTATCCCCACAACCAACGTCATTTATGTTTGCGAACGAATCGAATGCGAAAATTTTGATCGAGATCCATCGAATTTAATCGATTCTCCCGACTAACCCATACTACGCGACTATATCTGACGAGGTGCGAAACTCTACGGAACTGTTCATGCGGTTAACCAGTACCCGTTTATATATATATATATATATATATATATATATATATATATATATATATATAGTCAATTATGTTTATCTATGCGGCAAGCCAGTAAAATAATAGTCATCGTGGTTTCGTTACTATCGGCATATTTCACAGACAATTTTCTAGTCTAGATATTCTCTGTGTATTTCATATATCCGTAATAATAATAATAATAATAATGACGTTGACGACGACGATGACGACGACGACGACGATGATGATGATGATGATAATTATAATATGTTATTAATAATAATAATAATTATTATTATTATTATAAATCTATAGCGAAATGTGAGAGATATAAAATATTATACGAACGAAGAAAATATGAAGAATATCGGAGTGATAATATCGATAACAGCTTAACGGCCGGATTGCTCATCGGAACGGAATTAATGAGGGCGAAGAACACTTTCGAAGAGAACGTGAATTGGGAGAGCCGCGTAGCACAGTTTACCGACACTTCTATAAATAATGGCGATTTGCAATTATCTCGTTCGGCTAACTGATTTCGTTGGGCTCTTGGAGTAAAGTGCATCAAGAGGTAACTGTATACGGAGATGGAGAGATGACCGGAGTGAATGAGAGAGAGAGAGAGAGAGAGAGGGAGGAAGTACTAACGTGCATCATGTGGTGTTCACCGTATGCTCATTCGCATCAATGAGAAGAGCAAGTGTGAGAGAGAGAGAGAGAGAGAGAGAGTGAGAGTGAGAGAGTGAGAGAGAAACATAGAAGGGTAAGTGGCATCTGTTCGATGCATCGAATTGATACACTGAACTAGAGTGTACGAGTCCATTGCGGCGGCCTCAGTGTAGGCGCGTATGCCCGTACGAGGTCAACAGGCGCGCTGACCTACGTACCTACCTACATACCATTCCGTGAACGTACATAATCTCCCATAGACGTCTATGAACGTAGCTCATGCACGTATATCCTATTAATAATCGGCATCGCGTCTTGCAACGATCCGTATCAAGTAACTCCTCCCCCACCTCCTTTTATCGACCATTTCTCTTTTTACCGAGACCTTCGACCTACTCCTATCTTATTGCCAGCTTTTATTACCTCATTTAAAAGTGGTCACGCGTCCCGTACAAGTCGTACGCTATTTTAGCGACTTATGCGAGAGCTGAAAAACGATCGCACGTGAATCTTAGCCATGCGATTAGAAACTTTAGTTCTATGTTTATAAGAGTCGCATGTATATCTCGCGCGGCTACTTATATACTATACGTATACGTGTGTTTGTTTTTGTGTTTGCGTGTGGGGTACATGTTTCTATACATATGTATCTCTAACAAGTAACCGTGGACTATGGTAGTATAGCTCCACTCGTATGGAATGCATATTGTACTTTCGGCTTTTCCACGTGGAAAAACGCGTCAGCCGAGCGAAACTTTCCATGTTAGCACGAAGAAGGGTCTTCCTTTTACTATATAATACCTACGTATGTACGTATGTACGTATGTACGTATGTATGTAAAGGAACATACCGTGCGGCACGCCTTCTTTGTCGCGTGTTTACTCGCGGGACGGACGTGCGTGGACTTAGAAGACATTTATAAACAGCAGCCACCTTGCAAACGAATCGATACAATAGCCAAGACACGACCTAGTCTTTTATTCCTCTATCTCAATTCTTTCATTCTTTTTCTTCTGTTAACCAGTAAGACTGTATCAGGATATATCATATGTCCATGTATATATATATATATATTTGTTCTTTCGTAAATTGATCGAACGTACCTATATAACGAACCGATATCAATAATATCAATAAAAACATTTAAAATTATAATTTATATATATATATATATATATATATATATCGTTAGACCCTAATTAATCACCGTAGAACGTTAAATCAATCCGGTGATTAAACCGAAAATTATCCCAGTACCATATCAATCCTGATGTCCGTCCGAACGTTTCAAGATCTGATTGA
The DNA here is from genome assembly GCA_918808275.2 of Dolichovespula sylvestris. Lineage (NCBI taxonomy): Eukaryota > Metazoa > Arthropoda > Insecta > Hymenoptera > Vespidae > Dolichovespula > Dolichovespula sylvestris. Next base: position 2,203,705 of record OU964986.1, on the reverse strand, counting down.
CCTTCTCGTATTCCATTATCCAATTAATTCTAAGACGATGGATACTGATTACGTCGGCGTATACGATATCTATTATGCGAACAGGAGGGAATATTGAACGGTTGCATCTGATATAGACGTCAACAAAGCCAGCAATGCCTTTTGCGAAGTCAACGTATGGGAAATTACGTCAGGCCTATCAATCACACGTCTGTTAGACGTTAGGCGCTTCTGATACACAATGAAGATTAACATTTTGACGTACATCGATATTTTATATACTATATACGTATGCATATATATATATTAGTTTTATATAAGTAAATATTTTAACGAACTTCGTTGACAGTAATTGTCGTTGTTCCTGAGGAACATGCGTTCGATGACATTGTCCCACGTGGCGTTGATATTAAAGCCGAGAATGCTTAGGAAAGCTTCACCGTTGGGGTGTCAAGCAGTTTCGTCTGTTGTATAGGTGTATGTGTACGTTGTCGATGGAAAACCCTTAATACGCGGGAACATACCTGTCGATGGTATGGCAACGTATGTATGTATGTGGATCGCGCACATCACTGATCACAATGAACTTGGTAAAGCACTCTCTCAGCTGTTCCTAATCTGCCCGCTAACTTTCCGACGTTCTCCGATATGACAAAGTTACGTTTCCCAACGATGTGTGTGTGGGCAGCCGTGTGTTTGTCCTGTAGGTACGTATGTATGCCCATCTATATGCATACTGCGCTGATTTCGTTGAATAAGAGAGATGGAGATAGATAGATATAGAGATAGTGATAGAGAATGAGAGAGAGAGAGAGAGAGAGAGAGAGAGACGGCTTTTATTTGTTTACGAACAAGCCTGCGACAAGGCTCACTAATAACGAATTGGAAGAAAGTTAACACGGTCCGAGGATGATGTAGAGAAAACGTTTTGAAAATTGCGAAGTTATAAGAATAAATCGATACAGGAGAGTGTAGCTTCATACTACTAACGTTCCTTTAAGCGCCCTTGTAATTACGTATGCAAGCCACGAAACGAGCTCAAACTCGGGAGTTTTAACGCTCGATTATCGAACAAGAGATAAAGAGAAAGATAGATAGATAGATAGATAGATAGAGATAGAGAGAAAAAGAGAAAGAGAGAGAGAGAGAGAGAGAAATAGAAGAGCTGATCTCATCGCAGCTACACGAAAAGCAAGTCAAATGGGTGCGAACGTAAAGGGTCATTATTTATTTCCACAAGTTACTGTAATCCAGGTACTTGGAAGGCGTTCCCGTGGCCATTATTAAGCTGAATTACGATCGTCCATCAAACACAGCGCACAGAACCGACTATAATTTGCGAGCAGCCGTGATGTAGTAGTTCCCCCTTGCTATCAGCACGTCCTTACATCTTTTCATCGGACATTGATGTATTTTCTTTTCTTTAATGTCAATACCCGTAAACCGTAGTAAAGTCTTACGGGCTGGGAATGCCGTTGAGCAAATTTATTCTGTTAGGCGATACATCAAACTTACACGATCGTGCAACTCGGATCGAATTTTTCATTCGATAAATATCGTTATTTTCGATATCGACGTGATCAATACGATCGTCCAATGTGATCCTTAAACGAATGATATCTGAAAATCGTTACAACAGAACATTGATACGTCATTACAAATAGTTGCGGTAAGCATTAATTCTTGGTATGATTATTTAAATGTTATATATATATATATATATATAGACACAGAGTGTAGTTACGTATATCGATTTTCGTTGGTTATGTAGGAGAGACATTTTGTCGCTTTAAATCAATGTTATTAATTATTACATCGTCGAAAATCAATGGGGGGAAAAAATCGGAAAGGCCGATAAATTGTAGGCGGACAGTGAGATATTAAAAATTTTAAGACGTTTAGGATGACGGAGGAAGAGACGATGGAAAGAGAGGGATTCATCGGATTATGAATGAGTGACGACGTTTATCGAGTTATTAGTATACGACGTGTATACTATTTCATAATTATAAAAATAATAACAATAATAACAATACATAATAATTAATATACAAGGAAGTGTACGAACGAGTTTTATATATATATATATATTTATATATACATATATCTCCGAGAAGCTGAAGAAGAACGGATCGAACGATATGAATTATGTTCTACGATCGTGTCGTTATGTGGAGGAGGAGAAGGAGGAGAGGGTTGAAGGGAGGGAGTGGGAGGCGAAGGAATGCGATGAGAGAAAACTGTGAGAAGAGGAATCAGACGGAAAACGAAGAAAGAGAAAAGGGATGGAAGAAGCGAAAGTGATAAAGTTTACCACACGGGGAAGTATTTTTTTCGTGTCACTTTTATGCCAGACTTCGAGCTAGCTCGTCGATGTGATCCCACCGTAATTTTTATTTATGAGACTTCATTATCACCGACAACCAATCTTCTTCTTCTTCTTCTTCTTCTTCTTCGTCTTCTTCCTCTACTTCTTCTTCGTCTTCTTCTTCGTTCTACCGAAAGAAGAAACCTCTCGGTAGTCGTCTATAAGTGGATCAGGATAAGGACCTTCAAAGGGGAAACGAAGTGGGTGATACGTTCTATTATTGAACGTTAAATCTTTGGGAGTTCTTTTCTAAATAAATCAACGTGAGATATTAAACGGTTACAATTGTGATCTATCGTTTCCATTTACGTCTTGGAGAACAAAAAAAAGAAAGGAAAAAAAAATAAAATAGAAGAGAGAGAGAGAGAGAGAGAGAGAGAGAGAGAGAACAAGAAAGAAATAAAAAAAGGAATTACCTCTTCCTATTCTCTTATCTTTCGTTCCTTATATCTATTCTTTTGTTCATTTATTTATTTATTTATTTATTGTATTCTATTTTATTTTATTCCCTCTTCCTTTCTTCCCTTTCTTCCCTTTTTCTTTCTTCTTTCTTTCTCCTCCTGTCTTGCCTTCCAGACTCGAAGACGTAGCTCTCAGTTGATTCGAGAAATATTTCCCGTGTCGGCGTTCGTTGAGAAAGCGTAACTTCGGGAAACTTTGCCCGGTGCAGTTCTTCCTCTCGTCGCTTTTCGTATTCGTAAGATTCACCGAAGTCTTTAACGAGTGAACTTGTTTCCTAAGAAAGTAAGCATGGAGTTAGTCCGAACGCATTTCGAATTAAGGCGTCTTAATCATCCACTTGAGACGCCCCCTCCCCTCCGCTCCACGCACACACATAGTTCGTTACGAATTTACAAAGCAACCTCACCCACCACCTCCCCTCGTAAGTTACTCGTCGACTCGTCGTCCTTCTAAAATACTATTCCATCGTAGAAGGATGGTGTGGTACTTGGATATAGGATTTGCTTAAAACATAGATCAAGTCGCTTCTTAAACCCTTCCCTCCCTCAATCCCGTCCCTACGTCAGAATTCGTGTTAGTCGGGCAAACGAAGACGAAGTGTTTGCATCTATTCGTTTTAAGGAAAAGCTACTTGTGAAACTCGTAGAAATGTACGCGCAGGTATTTATGTACACGTACATATATATATATATATATATATATATATATATATATATATATATATATATATGTATATATATATACATATACACATATGAGTTACGTTTATTTATTTTCAGGACGTTTCAAACTTGTCTCGGATATGCTTTTATTGCGTTTGTTTAGGCACAAAAATAAGGATCAATGATACTTATATACAAATATATATATATATATTTTCTTTTTTGTTTTTGTTTTTTTTTTTTTTTAATGTACGACATTCGGGTAATAATTCTCACCCACGCTAAATCAAACCACCCCTTTGGGACTGTACCCATACCAACTTTAGGAATGAAATATTATCTTTCATAGAATTACTTTCCTGTCATAAAATATAACGAAAATATTCCGCGCATCCAGTTTGAGATGACCCATGTCGAAGTATTATACGAGTAGGGCGTGAGAAAAAATAAGCTACACATCGTCATTTGGCTATCTTCATCTTTCTTCTTCTTTTTTCATTCCTTCTTTCTTTCTTTCTTTCTTTCTCTCATTCTTCCTTTCTTTCTTACCTCGCTCGGAGGCCTCGATAATATTCAACGGGATCTACGAAGCGTAAAAAAAAGAAGAGGAGATAAACGAAAAAGAGGAGAAAGATAGAGAGAGAGAGAGAGAGAGAAAGACAGAGACAGAGACAGAGAGAAAGAGAAAGAGAGAGAGAGAGAGAGAGAGAGAGAGAGAGAGAGAAAAGAAAACAATTTAGGAGAGTTATCGTCGTAGTCAAATTCGACGAAAAGTCGAATTATTATTTTCTCCCTCTCTCCCTCTCTCTCTCTCTCTCTCTCTCTCTCTCATTCTTTCTCAACGAAGCATTCATTTTTCACGGCATAGTCCCTCTCCTTTTTTTTTCCTCACACTTTAGTACCTACGACATACACTCGCGTGCATGCATGCACACACACACACACACACACACACACACACGCACACGTACGCGTACATGTACACATATACACACACATACAAAGAGACGGAAACGATCCGTGTAATTTTCCGTGTAACTTACGGTAACACCGACGCACGGCGCCGCTGCCGTCGAGCGAAACCGATGATTTATTCGCGTTTAGGGACCAATGACGCGAAAAGATTATACGCTCTGTCGGACTTGGACTCTCTCTCTCTCTCTCTCTCACACACACATTCTTTCTCTCTCTCTCTCTCTCTCTCTCTCTCTCGCACGTGCTTTTAACCCAGTTCCATCTCTCTTTCTCTTACGCGATAGTAGGCCCGTTCGTCTGCACACGCAGCGCGATTTTCTCTTCTGCCTAATGGCCCATAACCTTTGATTGGGCCGTGTTTACGCGGCGTTTCGTCGCAGCTCGGAGACGAAACTCCATTGCCACTGACCCTTTCTATCTATCCGTATATCTGTTCATCTCTCTCGCTCTCTCGCTTTACCTCTAACTGTCCTTCTACATCCACGTTCGCCCTCGAATCGGAGGATTCGTGCTAACGAGGCACCTTGCTCGCTCGTCGACGTTCGAGAAAACGCGTGCTAACCGTGCGCGAGTGCACACACACACACACACACAAACACACACACACATACACATTATTACATAGCTAAAACATCGATTTCCCTTCTGATATACGTTAAAAGAATTTTATCGTCGTATAATAAGTCGAATTATTTTCGATCCTTTTTAATTATCTTTTTATACCTTTTCTTTTCAACTAGAACGAATATTGCCTGTCTATATGTTTCATCGATATCGAGAGAATGAAAGAGAGAGGGAGAGAGAGAGAGAGAGAGAGAGAGAGAGAATGAATTTAAAACTCGTACGTTACTAATCCCAACGATTGTTTCTCTATTCCTACGTTTCGTTTCATATACAAACGATAAAACACTTCATTTCGAATCCGCCTATAGAATATTCTGGGAGGATGCTTTGACTTCAAAAGGTAAGCTCCCTAACGTTCTGTAATGGATTTTAGAAAGGGGTCTATCGTATATGCTTCTATGTATATTCGATCTATCGTTTAATGCAAAGACGTCGTGATCGTTCAACGCGTTCCTTTTGGTACTTTTTGTTTTCCTTTTTTGTACCTCTCTCTCTCTCTCTCTCTCTCTCTCTCTCCCTTTATCTATCTGTCTCTTTTTGTACAACACATCGTTAGTCAGTATCGTAGAGGGCTTAATAGTAAACCCTTTATTATAACGCACTTGCTTTACTTGTTAATTATATTGTACTCGTTCTTACCTATCGAACGCATCAACGTTTCTTTCTTCTTCTTTCTTTTTCTTTTTATTGCATTTTTAAACTTCGCATGTGATAATCACTTTGGCGGATAAGCGGCACCTGGTATAATGAGTTTATAGTACGGCTATCAACGTTCAAAACCGTCTGTCACGAACAGCTAACGATATTAATGGAAGGTTTTCAACATTTTCGTGACATGCCATGAAACATATTGCGAAAGTTCATCGATTTAATGCAAGTAGTGTTACGGACGTAACGTTACCGAGGCGTGTTTTATAATTTATGACACACGGAAATCGTGTTCTCCCGTTTTATCTCTTATCGATTCCTTACATTGACACATTCGTTAAACCGTGTATTATTTCTTTGACGAGCGTATGGCAAAGTGATGACAAGTAAAGTAGTACCACAATTCGTTGTGCATACTCGTTAATGGATTAAGGTAGTAAGGTCGTGGTAATGATAGAGCAATACGTCCAATGAATGAAACATTTGTATTATATAAACTTTCCTTCGTGGCAATAATTATAAGAATAATTATACTACGATATTAAATAATTAGCAACGATACGTTACGTTATTAATGGTATGTAGTATTAATAATAAATAATATTCGTTATTATAAAATAAGTGTACGTTACGCAAGATCAGCCAGATAGCGAAGACGATAAAATTAATACATTGGCATAGTAAACAATGAATAAACAGACAGAGTTTAAAGAGAGAAAGAGAGAGAGAGAGAGAGAGAGAGAGAGAGAGAGAGAGAGAGAAGGAATGAATCGCTGTTAATTCCTATAACGATATCATAATAGTATATAATATACGTGCAATGGAATATTCAATTGTATTCTATCAAGTCACGGAGTAAAAGCCTTACAAATTTTATCGCACGAATTGTTACGCACCGGCCGGAAAATCATATAAAGAGATTGCTTTGAAAATAGACACTTTTTTTAGCGATGCTGTTTAACGCAGTGGAAATCGTCTTTAAGTATTCACAGTGACAAGCTCTCATATATATATATACGTACACAGATATATGTATATATATATACATATATAAAATAAGATAAGTAACAATACTTAAGTACGTATGCATATATACATAAATACATAGATAATTTATCACGATGAAACTTATAGCTCCCACTCTCCCTCTCTCTCTCTCTCTCTCTCTCTCTCTCTTTCTCCGTATGTCTCACTTTTTCTAGTTTTGTGTTGAAAAAATCGACTGCTGTCAACATCGTCGCCGTCTTTGTACTCCCGCGGAATGCACGACGCACGTGCGTACTAGGCCGATTGCGGACGACAGTAACGGACGCTAAGGGTACTCGTCGTTTGCAATTAATCAGAGAGGACATTTCGTAACTACGTCGCGACACAACATCTGCCGTACACGTCGGACCACTTGACGTCAAAGCAAAGCGAACGGACGCCGACGCGATAAAAGCGTCAGCAGTTACATATATACGTGCGAATGTTGGCAAATTTTTCTTCCCGTTAACGATAACGTTGAAGGTTCGATAATATGTTAGGATTAAATCCTACTTCGTACGATAATGTTCGTACTCTTGTATGCCCTCCCCCCCCTCAAAAAAAAAAAATATATATATACGCATATATCATATATATACATGTGTATATATATATATATATATATGTATTTATACATGTATATATCTTTTATTATTTTCTATATCAAACATCTGTTACACATTTCGAGATAATATTTTCGATTCGTAAACTACCGAAGAAAATTGGATTTTCTTCGGCTTATTTCCTAATATCGTGTCGGGAAGGTAAGTACGTAAGGGTCTGCTCGTAAAATGACGATACTACATCGTAAAAAATACAGAATTTCGAGTACCATCGTTACGTAAGCGTGCGTAAACGAGAGGATTTGCTTCGTTTTTTATTTATTTCTTTTCTTTTTTTTTCTTTTTTGTTTTTTTATTAATTCTTACCTCCTTTTCTTTTCTTTCTCTATTCATTCCTTTCTTTCTTCGTTTCGATATCTTTAAGTATCCCCCGACGAACAGAGTTATTATAATCTTGGTCCTTCCTCCTATCGTCTTTTGCCCTACTGCCCCGAGGCTCGTCGACGACGGTTGAGCTTAAAAAAAAAAAAAGAAAAACTGCAAGAGAAGCCGGCAATTAGTCGCGTCCTAGGGAATTTCGAGTGTACACACACTGTTGGCAACGTGCGATGTATATGTATAGGTACAACCATCCCTATGTGTAACTACTATCTGCCGAAAGGGTCTCTCATTAAAACGAGTCTCAAACGGGGAGTTTCTTGTCGCGCCATACCTTGTCTCTCACGTCACGCGTTACACTCATTGTGAAAATAGAAACAATGTCAACAGTGTCTTCAACGGTTATCGAAAATATTCGTGAATCCTATGTTATACGTATCGATATATTTTGTGACAATGTTTAACGATATTGTATTAATTCAATAAACAAAACAAGAAATATATGTATGTATGTATACGTATAAAAATTGATATATATATATATATATATATATATATATTTTATAGAAATAATATGAAAATTTGATAATACGAAAGAACAATATTTTACCTTGTGCGATGAGAAAGCGATGAAATGAATAATATTCCTATCGTAATACGTCACGATGTATTAACGCCGAAGTCCCATTCATAAATGCGACTCGTTAGACCGAGCAAAGATGTTTTTGTACTATGTAGGACGACTCAATGTATTCAAGGAATGTAAACAATAATACATAGACCGAAGTGGATGTACTAAACGCAAAGTCACTCGGGGACTCGATTCTTCAAAGAACGTAAACAGATACATACCAAACGGTAAGGCACTTCGGGAGTTCCAGTACTTCGTAGAACGTCGAACGAAATGGAGGTCAAGCTACACGCGCCCGTATCTTCTTCGTGTCCCTTTTGCGTTCTTATTTCTGGGCCATCCTCTAAAATGGGAGAGCATGCGTTTTCCATTACTCCGAACGTCTTACTTTCTTCTTACGAGAACTACCCTTCGCCGCGTGCAATAGGTATGAAAAGTTATTACTTTTAACGTTGTTTCTTTAAGAATTACAAACTCGTAACATATTTTTCTTTGTTTTTATTTTATTTTATTTTTCTTTCTTTTCGCGCATACACGACAACCACACTTACGTAATTTAGCGAATATTATTTATAGGTATAGTAATTTTATACGTTTACAACGTCGAGTAGCTTTCGAGTTACTCGCTTACACGTACAAATATATTTTCTAAGTTTGATCTCAACGTTTTACACACCCTGTAAACTTAATTTTACATTGGATTTCTTCGTATACGGTTTTTCTTTTTTTTTTTTTTTCATCTCTAGATATAAGTTATATAACAATAGATGAGTATATGTAGTACCGATCGTAATGGTAAAAGACGAATCGAAATTTTCTACGCTCGTGGTTTTACAATTCGAGGAGTAACGATGAATTAGCTTAAAGAAGTATCGTTAAAAAAGTGTAATTAATTACTTTAAATGATCCGAGAACTCTCGATCCATTTCGTACATCCGATCGATTTTATTATTTTCATGTAATATAATTTTTATGTGGACGGAACAAGATTGGCTCGTAAAAGATTAAAAAAAAAAAAAATAAATTATGTGAATATAAATTATGTGAAAAGAAATATCATAGAATATCGTTATGTCGGAACAAAACGGACTGTTAAACTTTATCGTAACTTGTTAATTCGAACTAGTACTTACTGCAATGTTCTATCCAATTAAAATGGTATGTTTCGAAGGGCTTAGTCCTTCTGTTTGTTCCACTATATCCCGGAGTAAATGTTGCGTGGCAAATTACAAAATTTATGCAATGTCTAGTGGAGGTTATTGCAAGTGTAAATAAACAAAGCGGTAAATAAGGTAAAATCAAGAGTAGAAAGCAAATTTCGAAGTTGTTCGCAATGAAGGCAAGTCTTTAAGAAAAACAAAAAGAAAAGAAAAGGAAAATAAGAAAATGTTTCCCAGTGCTCGTAATTGCGTATGCATCAATTTATGCTAATTATTTTATCACGCGTATAGACAAAATTGTGCGCAAGTTTTCATTGTGGCATTAGATATGTTTTATTTTTTCATTTTCTTTTTTTTTTTTTTTTATCTAGCACCGTGCAGTAATAGAAAATTTATTTTATTTCGTGTACAGCCAGTCAACGATGCTTCAACAACGAATAAATAAATATAAAGAAGAATGAACTCTATTCGACGTTTTGTTGACGATGACAATGAGTTTATTCAATTGATCGAATACACGACAAATATAGCAGAATAAGATACAGTAACTATTCGTACTTTTATATTTTCTCCGGGTCGTTCTTATTTTGTTTATTTTTTATTTTATTGTTTTTTTTTCCCCGTGAAATAACTAACTAAAATTTAAATAAAAATTTAAATTATAAATTTAAATTATCGCGAGGAACGTCCATTGAAACATAAATAAGTATAATTCAAGCAATTCGAGATATTACAACGCACCTTACTAAATCAAAATAATTGATATGTATAAAATAAGAACGTATGTATGTATATGCATACGTGTAAAAAAAAAAAAAAAGAAAAGAAAATAAAAAACGAAGAATATCTACATAAATAAAAATGTACGATTAATCAGGTACGAGGTATATTAATAATAAGAACGTTATTTAACTAATTATTTCGCTTCATTCCTTGACCCTTGACACTTCGTTATATGCATAAACGGAGACGGAGTATAATAAAAGGTCAGAATAAAACGTCAGAGGTTGCTGTCGCGGGACTGGCAGATGATATCGCGATCGTGAAATAAAGCTATCGTTTAAGGGAATGTTGGGAAAGACGTTATATAGAGTTGGCACGTAAACGGAGACGGAGTTAGAATGACAGAGATACTTATTATAATAAGTTACTTATTATGACAATAACTAGTTATAACAAGAGTTAGTTAGACATAATGATAACGATTACGTTCGTTTTGCGAACATTGAGAGGAGGGTATTTCTCTAAACTTGCCATAATAATATTAATAATAATAATATTAATAATAATAATAATAATAAGAATAAGAATAATAATAGTAACAATACTAATAATAATAATAATAATAATAAGGATAGACAGAGAAAGTTAAAAAGTAGAGACGATTTTGTTAAGAGAGTAATTTGTTTCTATTTCTTTTGTGTGTGTGTGTGTGTGTGTGTGTGTGACGAAATCAAGAAAGAGTCGGAAGAAAATCTTTTCTTGGTGTTTAGAAAAACAAATGGAAGAAGAAGAGGAGGAGAAGGAGAAGGAGGAGGAGGAGGAGGAGGAGGAACTCTCCTTCGTGACGAACTAAGCCAGACACCGATCCTCCAGGATTCGAGATACGGCGAAACGTCACGAAAGCGAGCGTGGCCGAAACGATTATGTTCCTCCGCACGTTTCTCTCCGCTTAGAGATCGGTTTAATTCGTTCGTCCTCTCGCGGAAACTCCCACTCGTTATTTCCTTCCTTCCTTCCTTACTTCCTTCCATCCCGATCCTCCCTTGGCTCTCTCCGTTTCTTTATTTATTCTTCGAAGGACCCACACCATCTTCCTCTCTCTACCACCTGTCCTGTTCCTCACCCTCCTCTGTCTCCGTCTACCCCTCCCTCCCACCACCACCATCACCACCATGTAAACCCATCGCGCCTAACCCATTCACTCCTTTCTCCGTCCTCGTCTTAACAACGCGACACCCCCCACCCCCTCGCCACACCGCTGGTAACTACTTAATGACTCGGAACGAGAGAACGTTGTATTATCTCTCTCTCTCTCTCTCTCTCTCTCCCTCTATCTCTCTTAAATGTTTCTCTTCCTTTTAAGATCCCTCTCGCCGTGTATAAACGAGCGGAGAATAACAAAGTAGTAAGGCAAGATCTTCGTAGAACGTTGACTCTATTCCGACGAAAAGTGTGCGAAAGAGATAGATAAGTAGAGTGAGATAGATAGATAGATAGATAGATAGATAGATAGATAGATAGATAGATAGATAGATAGATAGATAGATAGGGAGAGAGAGAGGGAGAGAGAGAGAGAGAGAGAGAAGTGTCAAGCTCGAGTGATAATGGACTCGAAAAAGACAACGCCAATCTCTCGTAAGTGCTTACGTACATACAACGTGGCATACAGAAAAAGAGAGAAATGGAGAATAATGGTCGGAGAGAGAGAGAGAGAGAGAGAGAGACGTTAGAAAAAGTGTTGGAGAAATTTTTCTAGTTCGTAATACGATAACGTAGAACTATGATACCATAGACGTATAACTCGAAACAAGAGCATTGGGAGAACGTGTATTATGGATCGCGTTTTGTTGTTGGTTGGCACGCAAAAAAGAAAAAAGGAACGAAAAGAAAAAAAAACCTCTAGAAAGGAGAGAAAGAAAAGAGAAAGAAAAGAGGGAGAGAGAGAGAGAGAGAGAAATATTCTGGCTTGCTGGCGTTCGTTCCTCTCGTCTCGTCGATTTTACCATTCGCTATAAGCATTTTTGTCGCATCGCAATATGGAGCCCTCTCATGAATATGAATGTATTTGCCGGCGACATGATGCTCGTAGCAACGGCGGTAACACCGGCAGCTCGGTTCACTATATCGGGGGAAAAATCCATCTCGAAAACGTGCGCGTATACTTGTAGCTTCCGAGAATTCGAGAAGGAAAGGATAGAAATGAGGAGAGAAAAAGGATCTTTTAGGGGATAGATTTTACGATTATTCGATGAGCGCAGAACGAACGTTATCGATGATACTCGTTAAAAGAGAGAGAAAGAGAGAGGGGGTATTAGAAATATCCAATTATTAAAATAGATATAAATTATTGTTATATAAATATATAAAATAATATAATTATTTTATTGTATATATATATATATATATATATATATATATTTCGTTTGTTTTTAATTTTGTTTTATTTGGATTTTGTTTTTTCCTTTAAACATCTTTTATTTCTTTGGTTTATTTTTATTTTCTTTTGCTTTTATTTCTATTTCTTATTTTGGGACCGGTGATGGGAGGAGGTAACGGATCAAGAGAGCGAGAGAGCGAGAGAGAGAGAGAGAGAGAGAGAGAGAGAGAGAGTGGGTTTAGTCAACCATGAAAAGCTTTTCTTTTCGACATTTTTATATTAATAGAAAAGCTGTCGTCTTGATCCCGAGCTACATTATCGAAAGATGGTGTTCCTCTTCTCTCTTTTGTCAAGAGCGAATCCCTGGTATCCTTTGATGAAAGCGAAAAGAGAGGAAGCAAGGAAGCCTCCTCTCGTCAGTACGAAGAGAAATCTCTAGAGGACGTATTATTTTCTTACGCGACAATGATTATGGCTTTTTGCTCCTTGCTTTCTTTTCTTTTCTTTTCTTCTTATTTTTGATATATAAAATATATATATATATATATATAATATTAAATATATATATTTATAAATAATTCTCGACAGTTTTTATGGCGCCTTTATAAAAGATTTGCTTTTATTTTATTTTCATTTTTTTTCTCTTTTTCTTTTTTCTTTAATTAACAGGACATTGAGGAAAAGATCAAATTTCTCTCTCTCTCTCTCTCTCTCTCTCTCTTTTGGAACTGTATTGAAAAGATACCAAGAGAAGAGAAATTGATCCGTCCCTTCCCCCCTCTCACTCTCTCTCTCTCTCTCTCTCTCTCTCTCTCTCTCTCTCTCTCTCTCTCTGTGTCAATCTAAAGATTACATCGCAAATATTGCTACTTAAAAGTCTTTTCTGATTTTTGCCGAAGAGCCTACTACTACTTGTCGGATATATTCAAGAAACTTTCCCTTAAGAAAAACTTTTTCATCCGAGCCGTTAACGTTCTCGATTGAAGTACTTCATGAAAAACCACCCTTATCAAAGTTTCTCTGATATCAGCGTGTGTTAAAAAAAAAAAAAAATAAAAAAAATAAAAAATAAAAAACAAAAAAGAGAGAGACATGGGAGTAAAAAAAAAGCGAAAAAAAAAGGAAGGGAACATACTCTTTTTTTTAACACCGAGAAGATTTCGAAACGTTTTTCGCTAACGGACAGAGAGACACGACACGCATTTCAAGCGAATCTCTAAATTTAATATCGAGTCATGTTAAAAGAATAAAAAATAAAAAATAGAAAGGAAAGAGAAAACCAATCGTATCGAGTTACAATAATGTTACGAGTGAAAAACATTTATACGTTCTAAAATATCAAACGATGCTTGGCGTTGTAACATTCGGTATTCGTTGCTCACTTCATCGATTTCCAACGTATAACTTTCGACGATCTATTGTTATCAAGAAACTTTTTTCTTATATCAATCTTTTTATCAAATTACGTTACTACATATCGACGAGAATATATATGTACGTATGTATAACCGATATTACTTTCTTTATATCATCATTGATCACGATCCGAAAATCTCTCTTCAACCTGTTTCTCTAGAAAACAAAAAGTAAGAAGAAATAGGGGAAAAAAGAGAAAAAGCTTTGATAGGCTCTCACCGACGATTGACACATCGAGTGGTTTATACTTGTATGTGTATATGTGTGTGTGTGTGTGGAAGCCTTATCGCGTGTGTACGGTACATAAGCGAGTTACCGGCTTCCACGGTAACGTTTGTCATACGTATGCCTTTTTTTTTCTTTACATACGTTGCTTGTCGCTCCTTTCGTATCTCCCTAAAAAAAAGAGAGAGAGAAAGCAAAAAAAAAGAAGAAGGAGAAAGAGCGAGAAACTAAAAGGAAAAAAGAGAGAGAGAGAGAGAGAGAGAGAGAGATATTTGTGTGATAAAAACAGTATGTGACTCGTACGTAACGTTACCCGTCGATAAGTTTCAACGTGCACGAGACTACGCGAATGTAACACCATCGAGGGAAAAAAGATTGGTTAAAAATATATGGTAATATCTTCTAGTTTCTCTTTCGGTTGACTTTGACAAATTATTTTTAACTTAAATAATAAAAACTCGATATGCTCTTAAAAGCGATATATATATATACATATACATACAAGCACATATGCACGTATATATATATACACACATATATATATATAAATATATACATGTAATATATATTTAGAAAAAATATGTAAAGAAAAAGAGAAAATGGTGTAGTTGAAATGGTAAAAACGTTTTCTTCGTTGTGATACGAATCGATAAGGAGTAGGAAAATCCTCCACATTGTAGTCACGAAGAAACGAAAAAGTATCGAAAGGTTCTCTCTCTCTCTCTCTCTTTCTCTCTTTTCTTTTTTCCCTCCTTTTTCCTCTTTTCCTTTCTCTTTTTCTCCTTTTCGTCGTCCTCCGGAGAACGATAGCGTAATGGTCGACTTCCTGGTTCCTAATGGCTGGACGTTTCGAGAGGGCAGAACCCTCACACCAGGTTACAATATTACACTATATGTACAATATATGTATACGATAATCACGCTGATTTAAGGCTACCTCCTTCGCGAGCATGCAAGAAAAAAGAAATGAGAGAAGAAAGGGAAAGAGGAAAGAGAGAGAGAGGGAAATGAAAGGAATAGAAAAAAAAAGAAGATAATGTATTAACGAAATGATAGAAGACGAAGAAGGAGAAGGAGAAAAGAATAAAATAAAAATACTTGTATGTATGTATGTATGTATGTATGTATGTATGCACGTATAAATTCACCATGCCGGGAGATATACTTACGTGACTTTCTCGAAAAAGTAATCATAAATAATACACGTGAGTTCCCAACTATCGCGTATTCTCTCTTTATTCTACAATCGATAATATAGTCTACGTTGTTGTACGAAACGTTCATAGAAGAATTTTATGAATGAAAATTATAAGTAGCCGGTAGGTTATGCTTTTTCCATACACGTTCGTACATATACATATCTAAGTAAGTAGTAGCCACTTATCTAAACTCTCTTTCAGTACAGAAGCTTAGCGTGTTATTCAGTAATATACGTTAATTTCGTTTCGTTCTCTCTCTCTCTCTCTCTCTCTCCCTCTCTCTCTCTCTCTCCACCATTTTCCATTATCCATACTTTTCCTAGAGTCTCGCAAAGTTTTTATCTATTTCTATCTTAGCAAGGACATACTAGATCTATATCCGTGTACACTTGACGCACTTACACGTTCACGTTTTCGATCGTTTCTTTATTATTTCTTTTTCCTTTTCTTCTTCTCTTTTTATTTTTTATTCTTTTTTTTTTTTTTTTTTTTTTATTTTGAAACATTCACAAGGAAAATTTACAATGTTAGCCTTTCGGCGTTCTTCTAAGCCGATATTCATTTTTTAACGAGCATCGAAACTACGTACGGAGAAGTAAATATTCGATCGTATTTGGAACGTGTTACGTTCTTATAATACTTTGTTCGATACTCTCTTTCTCTCTCTCTCTCTTTCTAATGGTTCACCAATAACAATAAATAACTTGAATATCAGACTTTATCGATTATCCTGAGGGAAATCGACGGTTCTTGGAGTTGGGCTTATTTTTCCTAGGTAACGAAAGCGCGCGATAAATTTTATTTCGAAATTCTTTTTTAACGCAACGATCAAAACAGACAACCATTAGTAATGTTCTTCTTCTTATCATAAATAAATAAATATATATATATATATATTGTATATAGTAGATATATACTGTAATGGTAGCAATAGTAAGTGTATTAGTATTAGTATCAGTATTATTTTAAGATACTAAAAGTATATTTATATATATATATATATATATATATATATATAGGTGTATGTATATCAATTTTTCTGAAATGCAGTAAGTTGTTCCATTTACGTTCAAGTTCGAATTTCTACAATTTTCTCGGTAAGCTTTTTCGCCATTTCTACGAACGTAAAGATACCGTTTGCCTCCCCTCGTCTGTATTCCTAGCTCTCTCTCTCTCTCTCTCTCTCTCTCTCTCGAATAATCGTATACCGAACGGAAAAATAAGTCGAAACGTTCCAATACAATTTCACTGTTGGGCTTTTACGAGTCGGTTCGCTTTAGTTGTTGTATATACGTTGGCCGACGGTGCGATAGTCGCGGCAAAAATGTTTTCTCTTCTATTTTATCACGATATTTATTTTTCGTTTCTTCCTTTTTTCTTCCCACTCCCCCCGTCCCCTCTCTCCCACGCCATCTTTCTAATAATCAAGAGACTCGACACCGAAGAAGTTACTTTTTTCTTTACGATCTTTTAAAAAAAGATACATGCGGATAGAGAAAAATAAATGCAAAGAGAAAGAGAGTGAGAGAGAGAGAGAGAGAGAGAGAGATGAGATATCAAATTTCGTGAGAAAGGAAATGATTATTTGATTATCATTAAGATTGTAATAAGACTTTCTCTCTTGTTCACTCTCTCTCTCTCTCTATCTATCTATCTATCCATCTATCTATCTCTCTATCTATCTCCCGATCTATCTCTCTATCTCTCTCAATCTATCTCTTTTTCTCTCGTTGTTAGGTACTTAACGAACACAGACAAATATATTCTCAACGTTATAAGAGAAGAGAAAAGAGGAAATTATACGTTCGCCAGATGTTCTTCCGTAAGATATTCCAAGAGGCAATTTTTTGCCCCTACGACATGAGCTTCTTAACCGTCTAACCGTAGAATGGAGTTTTGCCGTGCAATAACTTGGCAGACGATCGATGATCCATCTATAAACGCGGAAATATACGGACGTTTATGGCCGATGAAATATTATAGTCGAACTTCTCTGCGTGCACGGCACGGCGCGTCGCGTAGTCTGTGAGACCGGGAGGATCGACTTCTCTCTCTCTCCCTCTCTCTCTCTCTCTCTCTCTCTCTCTCTCCCTCTCTCTCTTACTTTCTTTCATTCTTTTTTTCGTCTATCCTTTTCTACGTTGAACGAGCATCACGACTACCACACGTTGACCTACTTAAATTTTTCCTAAAAACGTCGCGAAGGATTCTTGGCGCGTTAGGAAAAAAGCAAAAGGAGGAGAACGAGAGAGAGAGAGAGAGAGACGGTGACGTGTCGTTGCTAAGTTACAGAACGCATTGCTTTCTTTGTGACGTATCGGTGTAAGGGTCGGTCGAGGATAGGTCAGTTCTTTCGTGAATGAAAAGAAAGCCAATCGATCGAAGTGTAAAAGTAGTCGTCTACCCTTCTAATGGAACCTTCTCGTAGTATAAGTTTTATCAAGGAGTATCGGTCGGTCAACTTTTTTAATCGAAGAATATAATAACTTTTTTATACGCGTATATCTATCGTTCATCAACGTATACTCGTTCATTACGAGATCGCATTCGTATTTACCAGTATATTTCTTTTCCTTTTTTTTTTTGCAGACACGACACTTCGGTGACACTTCTTCATTCGGTGTCGATGGGATATCGAAAGTTACGTGGAAGAAAAATATCTAAAACGGCACGTTTCCTTTGAAAATGAAGAGAAGAAAAAAGAGAGGGAAGAAAAAAAAAAGGAAAGAAAACTTGTCCGAGAGAGAAAGCAATTGATCTTAGAGATTAATTATCAGAAAGAAAAGAGGACTCATCGATATATATATATATTTTTTTTTTTTTTCGAAAAAAATTAAACCCGAAGAAAAGATTAATTAACGACAAAAAAGGGAAAAGCCGTTCAAATATTTAGCCGTTTCCCTTTTCCTAATCCTATTTGGTGGGAAATATCTACGTTGGATTAGAAGGGCTCAAGGATGTTTGGGAGAAAATCCGGTTGGTCTCCGATTAATTTGGCGCTTGGCAAAGCGCTTGACCTCGTGCGGAAACGCGTAAATAACTCGTCTATAATCCTCGGAAAGGTCCTCCTATCGGGCAAAGGAAGGGAGGGAAGGAAGGGAAAGGGAAGGGAAGGGCCATAAGTAGAGTATCTACTCCCGAGAGATATTAGGTTTTCTCTATGGTTCGAATGAAGGTACGGCTCGAATTAAACGAACATTCGATTTCACGACATTTTACGAATTGAGAAACAGAATGGCTGGTAACGTTGAGTGAATGGGAGATAGAATGAGTTAGAGAGAATAAGAGTGTATGTGTGTGAGAGAGAGAGAGAGAGAGAGAGAGGTGGGGGGATTAAGAGAGAAAGTAAAGGTATTAACTTTCTCAGAGCAACCACTCGAGTTCCTTAAAAGAGGCGTTACGATCACGCACGCACGCACGCACGCACGCACGCACGCACGCACGCACGCACGTTCCTGCATAGTGCCACGGGAAGGGACGCGTTTACACGAAATGGCTCGGAGACGCGGTTGGAATCGGGTGACAATAGAAGCCCGTGGAAATTGAGTTGGCACTGATTAGACATTGCTGGCGTGCCCTCGTGTCTCTGACGGTTCGTTGGAATCTACTCTCGCATACCCAACCCCGTAAGTCCCAATTCCATCTTAGGAGATCGTTCATTATCGCGTAGGAAATAAAAACGTTTCTCTCTCTCTTTCTCTTTTTCTCTCTCGATTCCTTCTTCTTTTTATTTATTTCTCTTTTCTCTCTCTCTCTCTCTCTCGCTCTCTCTTTTTTTTTTTTTTTTTTTTTTTTTTTTTTTATTACACATACCTGACAATCGAGCTTTTATGAAAGGATGCTTCCGCCATCGATTCTCCGTCTTATTAAATAAATAAATGTTATAGGTATTATTTACCGTTCATTATCGCGTTCGAAATATTACGAGAAGTTTATTCGACAAGATATCGAATAAACCAACCAAACTAAGGTTTAATTATTAATCGATGATTAATGGTTGTATTAAATTTGGCTCGGTTAAGAACGATGTAGTAATATTTCTGATAAATATAATCTTCGTTAGTCCTTTGGTTAAGTTTCGTTTCGATCGTTATTATCGGCGATGAGGAAAAAGATCTTCCTTTAAGAGGGCCCACGATTTTCGAAGGTTGAAATCGATGGATTTCGAGGCTCGTTTCATTCAAAATAGAGCAAATTATTTTCAATCGGTTTCACTTCAACGTTCGTGATTTTTTTGGGATATGAAAAATGACGCGAATTTTTACGTTACGCCGTTCTACAATGAGACGCGAAATTTAAAAATGATTCTGAGTAAATTGAAAATGAAAAATTTATAAATGCACCGTTTCGAAATATTCACGAAATTAATATATTTTTAATATCGTTGTACATTTACTATTTAATATACCTACATACATACATACACACACACATATATATATATATACATATATATAGTTTATATATAAAGAAGCATGAAATTTTCGGACAACCTAATAAATTTTTGATTGCCTTTTGCGGTGTATTAATTTGTAAAAAAGGAAAAAAAGATGAGAAAAAAAAAATATCTAAAGAAATCGAAAAAAAGGTGAAGAAAGAAAAAGAAAAAGGAATTGTTTCATTATTTCCCCTTTTGCGACAATGGGATGCTTAGGAAATGCAACGAATAGATTAATGGCAACGGCGTGTAAATTTATAGGTCATCGTAGTTATACTTCCACCTTGGATATACCGTTTAAAGCGTTAATTAATCGTACTTCCCTTGAGCGAACCGATAATAATCCGCGACCACAGTTTTAATGCGAGAAAAGAACTTGGTGTATCTCGTGCGCCGAGGTGTTACGGATCAGTCCTACAATAAAACCGTTTCGGTTATATAGGGTAACGGATAAACTCGTTGTTACACGAGCTCGTCGGTTTTCCAATAAATCGTACAATCGTTCGAGAAAACGAATTCGATAGAATTCGAGAAATATCGTGATAGTCCAGTCCTTTATTTCGATCCGGTTACATCGATCCGGAAACACGGAGCGATCCAAAAGTATCCGAGCTCTTATCTGTCAATACTTTTTTTATAATCTGAATGCAACGACGACGACAACGAAAAAAAAGAAAGAAAGAAAGAAAGAAAGAAAGAAAGAAAACCGAAATTAAAAAGTCTTGAAAAACGAAGAAGAAAAAGAAAAGAATACAACGATCGCTCAGGAAATAAAAATCACTTAGGAATTGTTGATCCACCCTCTCTCCTAAACCATCCCCTCTTCGAATCAGTTAAGAACTTTCGATTCGACGAATGATCCAGGGATACTTTAAGCCAGTCCAGTGTAAGCTCTTTGCCCAACCCCGCCCTCCCCCTGTCCCTCCCATCCCCCTTCCCAGTGTCTTGTTTCTTTCTTCTTAGAGCAAACGTCGCATCGGATTGCATCGTCGGCATTTTCGATCCTCGAAATAAATAATAACGGTATTGCTGTTACTACGCGGAAGAACGAAGGAACTAGGAGGGTGTGCATCTAGAAATATTGGAAATGGATACTCAGCAACAACAGCAGCAACAGCAGCAGCACCGGGACTTGGTCCGATGTTTTCGAGTTACTTATTTTCCTTATGTGAGAAACGGTAGAGAGAGAGAGAGAGAGAGAGAGAGAGAACGCGTGGGGGAGGGAAGGAGTAGACGCGCATCGAATAATTTTTTTCTCTTTCTCTTTTATCATTTCTCCTTCGGGTTCGCATTCGTTGCACGCTCATCGATTTCTGTTTCTTTCTTGGTGGCCAAAAAAAAAAAAGAAAGAAAAGAAAAGAAAAGAAAATGAAAAGAAGGAAAAAAAAACTTAAAGACAAAACATAATATTCATCCTTCAAAGATAATCGTATCGTCGACGTTCGACTTTTTGTAAGATCGGAGATAATAATATGTGTGTTGGTACCTGCATAGCTATTTTTTCATCTTCATCTTCATCTTCATCTTCATCCTCTTCTTCTCCTTCTTCCTCTTGTTTCTCTCTCTCTCTCTCTCTCTCTTTCCTTTGTTATATATGGGAATAGACGTTGCGTAAAACGTTGGATTTAATTTCTCCAGAGACGGGAACGTATACGATGTAATAACGCTTAAAGCGTGGTACTTGCTTTCAAACTCTGTTGCGCATTTCTTCGCGCGAGAAAGAGAAAGAAAGAAAGAAAGAAAGAAAGAAAAAGGAAGAAGAGAAAGGGCCGGAGGAGGAGGGGAAGAAAAAAGAAGAAGAAAGAAGAGATCGAAGTATACGATAGTATAAAAGAGTGCATCTCGGTTATCTCTTTAAGTGCGAGCGTTAACTCGATATATATATATATATATATATATATATATATATATATAAGCAAAAGAAAAAGAAGAGAAAAAAAGGGTACGCGAGTTAACTCGATTCGTCTCTGGGTTCATCCCTTTTACGCATGGAAGTAGGTAAAATCCCGTTTTATGCGTTTAACTCTTCTAAATGTAATAGACCGTAAAATATTTCAATACCTTTCTATGAGATTAAATAGAAATACACGGACGTACACATAGATGAATGGTTGTTTGAGCGGAACGAGTGAGCGAACGAATGAATGTATGTGTGTGAGAGATATATATATATATATATATATATATATATATATATATATATATTTCCTTTTAATAAATCAGAAGAGAACTTTAACGTACTTTATCCTAATTCTCTCTTATGGTATATAAGTAACGAGATAACAAAAGGCAAGAGGAGAGAAAATTAGTGAGGATCGTTCGAAGATATCTTTTTTTTCTTTTTTTTTTCTTTTTATGCGTTCGTTTGTCATCCAAAAAATGCTTATCTTCGCGTACGTCGTTCGTTGTTTTTGCTGATATAAGTTAGTAAGTAAGGTTTGTCGGTTCTACATGAAACGATAATACGAAGGATAGAAAGCTCACGGTAAGCTCGAGAACGATAACCCTCAAAGCGGCTACGGAACCTTACCGAGCGTGGTGCCCCGATAACGAAAGCGGCGGGAGGGAGGGCGGGTGGGCTTGTTCGTAAAGCAAAATGTTCTCATGGATATCCCTTCGGCAGTAACCCATCTACGTATGTACGTTGTAATCCATTTCAGCCATTAGAAGGATTACTTGGATTTTATCGGCGCTTTGATTCTCTATCCTATCGTGATATCGTCGGTATTCTTCGATCGTTTATATATATCGCGTCGATACTAAACGCGCACGGGGTTACGTATCGCATATTAACGTCTTACATTGGGGATACTTCTTACGGTGTACGTCGAATTATATTCCTCCTAACTCCCGTGCTTCGTTCCGTTCTTATATCATGAGCACGCGTACGAAATTGTGTTGTACGTTTGTACACTTATCGATACGTCAAAAGCCGGATAAAGCGAATATAAATCGTATTGGATTATAATATATCACGATTCGTTGTTACGATTTACGTCGGAGTATGTTAATTAACGTTTAGCCTGTTCGTGGTATAATATTAAAAAAAATTTTTTTTTTTTTTTTTTAATTGGTAATTACCTTCAAAAACGAACGAAAAGAAGAAATAGAGAAGAAGGGTTTAAAATGAAACGAAACTGTGACAAAATTTAATACTTAACATTGTAAACATTTGTCACGTCAATTTCTTTTTCTTCTCTTTTCTTTTCTTTTCTTTTTTATTTCCTTCAATGGTGTACCATATGGAACACCTGTGAGCGTCGATTTGAATAAAATTGACGAATTAATTAGATATTACGAGTCTGATATAGTCGAATGAAAAGAAGAAAAGAAAGAAATAGCTAAATAATTCAAGCAACTAGATTGTTCGTGTTGAGTAGGAACTAATAATGATTGTTATTAATAATTTTCGTTTCAATTAGCAGATAGAATAATGAAATTATGAATGAAGAATCGTTTGCACTCGTGTATATATAATGTATACAATGTAAATTATATTATTACGAATATTCAATGATTAATCTTCGCTTGTTTAAAGAATACAAAAATTATAACGAATATAGAAGAAAAGTAAAAGCATAATGATGTTACACATAGTCGTACGTAGAATATGTCGTTAACTTTTTTGATCAAATTTTATTTTATTCTTTTTCTTTTTTCTTTTTTTTTTTGGTAGTCTCCTTTCTCTGATAATTAAATATTTCTAAACGACTGATGAGTTGTTCAGAGCAACTAAATGAGAGCCTTATTTAATTATAAGATACAATAATTTATCATAATAAGGTAATAATAATGAAACTTTTCCAACGTGTTGCCACCCTAGAATAAAAAGTTGCGAAAATCGATTCGAGTTCAAGTTGTTAATGAAAATGACTTTTAATGGAAGAGAAGAGAAAGGAAGAGAAAAGAAAAGAAAAGAAAAGAAAAGAAAAGAAAAGAAAAAAGGAACCGGCCGAAGAACTTAATATATTCGAGTAACGTCTACTGGAAATAAATTTCGTGAAGGGAACACGATCGAATTAGAACGCGTACGTGTTCGAATAATTTCTTTCATTTTCTACCTTTTTTCTTCTTCTCTTAATTTTTCTTTTTTTCTTCTTTCTCCTTTTTAATTTCTTCCTTCGTCCCTTTCGGAAAGAGAAAGGGGGGCAGGGTGGGGAAGGAAAAGGACGAAAGAAAAAAAAAAAAAAAAAGAGAGAAAAACTAATACGAGCTGGAAAGATCGAGCGATGCATGCGAAAAGGAAAAAGAACGGGGGAAGGGGGGAAGAAAGAGAGAAGAAAAAAGGGAGAAAAAAAGGAATAAAGAAAAAAGAAAGAAAAGGAAAAAGAAAAAAGACAGAGAGATAGATGGAAAGAAATCGACGTTTCGTCACGGTGAAAACGTGCGGGGCGTGAGGTGAATAGCAATCGGTTTTCTCGTATGTTTGACCAGCGTCGATTTTTTTCCATCGATGACAGAAGCCGTGGAGGGGAGAGGGTGAGGGTGGTAGTTTGGCCTAACAGAATCGAGAACTTTGGTAGCGCGCCAAATTATTATCGTCCGGCTGTGGTGACGATCCTTTACATTCTGTTTTCGTTCGGGATTGCATCGGATACCCTGCGAAAAACTTTTGCTTTTCGAACTCGAACGATTCTTCCTTTCACAAAGTGTTACGTAAACGTTCTAATACATGGATTGATGGATGGATAGGGTAGGGTAGGGTAGGATAGGGTAGAATAGGGTAGGGTAGGGTAGGATAGGGTAGGATAGGGTAGGATAGGGTAGGATAGGGTAGGATAGGGTAGGTTAGGTAACGATCGTAGATCGTCCTTCGCGATTGCCTTGAAAAGTAGGAGGATACCTATACCTTCTTCTGGAAGATAAAGGGCGTGACTATGTCATTGTTTATCGAACTAGAATACACAGAGATAAAGACAGAGACAAAGAAAGATAGAGAGAAAGAGAGAGAGAGAGAGAGAGAGAGAGAGAGAGAGAGAGAACGGATGAAAAATAAGGAGACGAACGTTAAATGGAAAGTTACTTCTCTCTTCGGTAAGTTACATCAATGTTTATCTTGTTCAACGTTTTTAAAGAAGACAAAGTTAACAACGTTAACTATTACAATGGGAATAAATTTGTTCCCTCTTTCGGTTTTCCCTTTTCATTTTCTTTTATTATGTCTTTGTTAAATGTTTTCAAAATACTCCCGATGTTCTTTGTCGTCCGTCCTACGTTCTTTTGAATCGCGAATATCTTCCTTTTTTCACTCGCAAATTTTGTATAAATACAAACGGCATAAATTCTGTTCGTCTCTTTTTATAATAATCGGTAACGTAATTATAGTATTTAGCATCTCTTTGGAAAAATATAAAGAAAATATATATATGTGTATATATACAACGTAGATATATAAATGTAGAGATAGTAAATATCTATGTACTATGAATGTATATTATATATTTTGAATCTTATCTCTTTCGACTTGGCCATTGTCAAATATTTTAACAATACCTTGTCCGTACAAAGAGATAAATGCACGTGAACGTTTATTTTTCTTTTTCCCCTCCCGAGAAAATCAGCTGACAACGAATAAAAATGAATGTAGATTCGTACGCCGGCCTGTCTGTCAAATCTTTCGACAAATATTTCGTACTTTACAATTACAGAAAAGGGATACAAGTATGCAATTTATTTCTATTTTCTTCCCTTCTCTTTTCTTTTCTTTTTCTTCGAGAAGAAAAGTCACCGGACAACGAGTACAAAAGGACGATGGGATCTTCCTTTTCGATTTGGGATAACATTAAATTCTTCGAAATATTAACGTTCCTTTGTTTCTCGTCGTACGAATAGACAGGTGGTACGAGAATTATTTTTCCAAGAAGAAAAATATTCCCAACGACTGAATAAAAATGAACACACCCATGAGACCAGTCTTGATACGGCCGCGGTTAAATTTTTCGAAAAAAAAAAAATGAAACGAACAAGAAAATACTCGAGGACTTTTCTGTCTTGTTTTTCTTTTTCTAAATATACATACATATATACATACAAACATACGTACATACATACATATATATATATAAAATGGGATATAGGTATGAAAGTTGATATAAGGATAGGGGAAATCGTGAGACAATAGTAACTCCCTCTCTTGTTCGTGCCAGCTCGAAATTGGCTTCGTTATGCCGTCGGGGGGGTTTCAATTCCCAATATGGAAGCGGCCAATTTGTATCCGTCAGTATGTACCCCACTCTCTCTCTCTCTCTCTCTCTCTCTCTCTCTCTCTCTCTCTCTCTCTCTCTCTTTCTCGCAAATGCGTACAGGTTCTACGTTTCTGTTCCGCAGAGGTTGCGCGCGCGTGTCACCTGAAGGTGTCCGTGCAGTATAGTGTCCGCAACGATTTTGTGTCGATGATTTATAATACGTTCGAAGTCGGCCAAGGATCGATGCAGGTGTAAACTGTATACAGCCGTATAAACGTATTTCAGTACGAATGAGCGAGAAAGAGAGACAGAGAGAGAATGAGAGAGAGAGAGAGAGAGAGAGAGAGAGGAAGATAAAGAGAGAAAGAAAGAAAGAGATATGAGGGGTAACGTCAACATCGAGGTGTCCTATCGATATAAAATGTCGACTTCACTGGATTAAATTCTTTATCCGAGAGAATTCACGATACTATGTAGATCGATCGACGGATCGGTAGATACCGTTAATCGACACCCTCAATATTTTGAGTTTCAAAAGCTTTGGGCTCGACCAGAACAACGCGAGCACGTACGAACGAAAAGAAAAGGATTTGCTTTTTCCCTTTGTACTTTTTCTTTCTTCCTCTTTTTTCCTTTTCTTTTTATTCTTTTTTACTCTCTCTCTCTCTCTCTCTCTCCATTTTTTTTTATTTATTTATTTATCGCTTTGAATGTTTCTTAACGAACGACGATAACAATGGAACAAGCGAATATTCCCAAATTGTCGCGGGTATATTCGCGAGAAAGGGCCACGCAAGTTTTTGTTATGGATATGTCATATACTCCTGTTAAAAAAAAAAGAAAAAGGGGGAAACAATTAAACAATAAAAATATAAAATAACACAAATAAATGAATAAATAAATAAGAGAATTGTCGGAGACGAATGAAATGGGAGAAGCAGACAAAGAGAGAGAAAGAGAGAGAGAGAGAGAGAGAGAGAGAGAGAGAGAAATATAATCGATCGAATAGAACAAATAATAAAAGAAATTTATTCTTTTCCCGCTTGAACGTTGTGCAACACGCTTTTCGTACCTTGACGTACTTTAAAACAATCCCTTTGACATCTCGAGAGAGATTTCCCCTTTCTTATCGAGGATTAGTTTGGCTGAAAGAGATTGTAGCGACCGGCAACCGATTTTGGTATTCCCAACGGGAGTTTTATCCGAACCTTCATCGTTGAAATTCGCATATCCGTGAACGAGTACGGAAGAGGCAGTAGAAGAAGAGGAAAAAGAGGAGGAGGAAGAAGAAGAAGAAATAAGAAAAAAGAGAAAGAAAGTGGAAGAATACGTCACGTTATGCAACATGCGAAAATCTTTATATCCGAGGCGAAAAATCTTTAAGAAGACGCGATATAATATTTTTTTTTACCGTGCGCCTATCCTCAGAAACATACTAAAGCCTATATCGGTTTTTCGCGGTACGGGGAAACGTGAAAAAAGAGGGTTGGGAGGAAAATCTAAGGTACGAAGGAAATCTAATCGATCGTAAAGCTGAAGTAATTCGTTTGTTTGAAAGAAACAGAGAGAGAAAGAGAGACACACAGAGAGAGAGAGAGAGAGAGAGAGAGAGAGAGAGAGAGAGAGAGAGAAAATAAAAAGAGAGAAAGAGATGAAGGAAGGAAGAATGGATGGAAGGAAGGAAGGTAACAGCTTTCGCAATCCATGAAAAAAAGAAGAAAGACAAGAAAAAAAGGAACGAAGAAAAAAAAGGCCGAAACGATCATTCGATAATTTTCCGAATCACTCAACGACATTTTTTATTCGTCAACTCGTCCCCCACCCTCTTCCACTCCCCTCTCTCTCTCTCTCTCTCTCGCGCGCTCTCGCTCTCTCGCTATCTCACTGTTTTCCTTCATCTTTCTCTTTCTTGTTTTCGATGGGATATAAAAATTCAATTGGTTCTCGAAACAGAAAGAGAAAGGAAGAGAAAGAGAGATCTCTCTCTCTCTCTCTCTCTCTCTCTCTCTTTCTCTCTCTCTCTCTGTAACGTGGCTATCTAACTCGTAGCCCACCGAGTTTGGCTGATTTCCAAGCCAAGAGACGAATGCCTCGTGTGCCGCGAATACGCTTTATTCTCTCTCTCTCTCTCTCTCTCTTTCCCTCTCTTTCCCTCTCTCTTTCTCCCTCTCTCTCTTCTCTCTTCTATCTCTTTCCTTTTTGCACTTTACTTTCTCTTTTCCTCTCTCTCTCTCTCTCTCTCTCTCTCTCTCTCTCTCTCTCTCTCTCTCTCTCTTTTTATTATTTTTTTTTACGACACGGCCTACCTCGAAATCTGGTCGCGGGAAATCGCTTCGTCTCTCTCTCTCTCTCTCTCTCTCTCTCTCTCTCTCTCTTTCTCTCTCCACGAACAGGAAAACGTTCTATACCGTCGGTCTGTAAAACTTCATGCGATGTGGAAGAGTGATATTCTATCTGAGCGAGTGTTAATACGCACGCTCTTATAGTTGAACTCGCTAATGATGTTTTATCCCGTTTCGAAACAAGTTGAGTTTTTCATTTGACTGAAAACGCGAGACTTTTATCGAAGTTACATTTTATCGATCAATCTACTGTTATAATACTTTCAATGTATGTATTATATAAATCACGAATAATTTGCATATTTCATGACCGCGCATCACCGTATAATTTATTGGGGATCAGTTATGATCAGTATAAGATATTCTTTCGCGATTGAAATTCGTATGTTATTTATTTGTGATATATGAATAATATTATTCGACGCAATGAGAGAGAGAGAGAGAGAGAGAGAGAGAGAGAGAGAAAAGTAGAGTAAGAGAATATTAAGTATCGTAATCGATGTCCAATAGATACATACATTGGAATAACATAAAATTACGTTAATCCACGAACGATTGGTAACATGATTTATTTATTAACTCAAATGTTGTTCATCGCCAGCGTTTAGCGTAGGATATATAATATGTTAACGCGTGTCGATCGTATGAAGTGTCGGTAGAAAAAAAAATTTAATCCTTCTTTTTTCTCTTTTCTTTTCCTTTTTTTCTTTTGATCAATGTCAAGATACGCGTCCGTCTTATCGTTAATACGCGTAAAAGTATTCCAGGGGAAAACTTGGAGTCTCTCCCCCGCTCCCCCGCCCTCTCCGTAAGATCGCACCCCTCGTGTCTTCACCTAAATAATATCGACGGTGTTCCTA
This sequence comes from Dolichovespula sylvestris, assembly GCA_918808275.2. NCBI lineage: Eukaryota > Metazoa > Arthropoda > Insecta > Hymenoptera > Vespidae > Dolichovespula > Dolichovespula sylvestris. The sequence goes on along the minus strand of OU964986.1, from coordinate 2,174,464 downwards.
GACGACGAGGAGACAAAACTCTCGAGGGTTGGATGGTTATAAGGGAGTACGCAAGTAGGTTGTAAAATCGACAGGTAGAAAGGGGTGTGGTCGGCTGGTCTTGAAACGTTGAATATGCGCCGTCACGTTTTGCGTTTAAAGGCGTAAGCCAGGAAATCCTCGAAGGACCTGTAAAAGGACTCATCTACGAGCGTAAAATCATTCTCATGCCCCTCTCACCTCTTTCCTTCCTTATTTCCCCTTTTTTTCTTTTTTTCAAGAGGTCATTTCCATTCCCACGATTCGATATATAGATTTTCTCACTCTTTCCGTTCTCGTTTCATTTTCTTCCTTTTACTTTTCTTTTTTCGCCGTTGTATTTCTTCTTTTTGTTTGTTATTTCCATTGTTTTTCTTTTACTTTACCATTCTTATTTTTCTCTCATCGTCGCAGTCGTTGGTGTTGATTTCCGTTTCCCCCCCCCCCCCTTTATTTCCCGAACAATGCTTAAGTTCTTGCAATTAATTCAACGTCGACGTACTAATTACGTAGAGAGTCGTTAATCCTTTGCGAGCCTCCTCACGATATCGAAAAGGGTTGAACGGTCCTCTCTCGACCGTTATACATCGAGAATCGTAATTATTTTCCAAGTAGATAAAACGACGATCGAGCCAATCGTTCGAGCAAACTCGCTCAGTATCCTACGAGACTTCGTGTCTCTCGGCGTAAATTTTTACGTTTGCTCGATGATCTTGCGTCTCGGGATCACGTTCATTTCTCTCTTTTGCTCTCTCTCTCTCTTTCTCTATCTATCTATACCTATATACGTATCTATATCTATGTATGTATCTGTCTATCTGTTTATCCTACGTCTTCTTTGTTTTTCCTTCCATTTTTTTTTTTTGTATATTCTTAAAAGTGGCGTCGCGGGTGTTACGGTACGGTGAACGCTGCCAATTTTCTCCAAGTTCCCCGGTACTTGTACCGAACGAGCTCCGAGAAGCGGAAAATTCGAAGCAATAAGCTCGGATAGGATAGGCAAAGCGAAACGCTGACTCTTGTCCATCTTCTATTTCTTTTCTTACAAGTATAATGACGTAGATGCACAGATACGTACGTACGCACGCGTGTACGTACCTTACCGTAAGGTACCGTACTGTACGTACGTACGTCCGTAGAATGTGCGCAAGCGCGTACCTTCCGCCATTTGCGCGTTATTAACTCGAGAAAATTGTCCTTCCCTCTCCATCGTATAGGAGGGGAAAAAGATATTTTGCATATTGAACCGAGTCGACGTGATAGCTCGCGGAAAGCTTCAACCGGTTCACCACCCCTCCCCCTCGCAAATTCGACGATAACGTTCTTATCGTTTGCGATCCTATACGTGTCACGATGACAATTGTCAGAATTTCCTAATTAAGGCGTGTCGTCTAATTCGGTTACCGGTGCGCGTACGACGGGAAATAATGAATTCGTATTATAAATAATACGTACGTTTACATAACGAGCAAGTAGTCGGTCACTCATACTCAAGGTTGAAGTATTTGAAATAATACATAAAGCTTTAGCAATTAGTTAACTTTGTTACTAATTGCTTCGGAAAGTATATGCTCGGCTTCATTCCCGGCGTATCAGACCAACGCGCGACGATCTTGTTATAATTCTCCGATGTGGTCGGTACGTTTTAACGAGAACGGTGGTACCTACTAACCTCTCCCTCTCTCTCTCTCTCTCTCTCTTTCTCTTGTACAATTTCTCTCTCCCGTAACACTATTTAATCGACTAGTAGCTAAGCGAGTTTCCGTTTCGAAAAATTTCCAATTTCCTGGCGAGTGCTAAAATTTGCTCGTTTCTCGTTACACGTCCGAGAGAAACGAACCGTTTAAAAAGGAAAAGGGATAATGGACTAAGTCCGACAAAACTTTACTTTCGTCTCTTCCCCCTTCCCCACCTTCCCCCACCCCGGGTTAATCGTAAATTAGTAAAAATTTACCGTTAGCAATTTTACCGAATTACTCTTCCTGTAATTTGTTTTTCTTTATTTTTTTGTCTTTTCGCCTCTCCCTCTCTCTCTCTCTCTCTCTCTCTCTCTCTTTCTCTCTCCCCTTGTTCTCCCCTCTTCTTTCGAGCACGACTACTTACCGTAAAGTTTCTTTTCATATTTCTCTGAACGGCTTCCAAGATGTCAGTCATCGTGACAAGTGCGAGCGCGGGTATGGGAGAAGTCGTACGTGCCTTGTAAGCGTAATGATACACGCATACGTTTACAACGTGCATAATACTACGCATACGTACGTACACGTATGTAACACGCCACTGTTACATTATCTCTGAAAAATGTACGTCCTAGAGGATGGAGCTCGGATAAAAAGAGGGGCGGAGAGGGAATGAGTATATCTCGAGTTACGCGCGAGACTTCCTGAAACTGCTCTTTCGATTATCCACCGAGGAAACTTTCTAACGTTTCTGGCAAAAGAGAGCATTTGCTTACACGGTGTCTCTTGGGTTTCTCCATCTCGTTCCCGCTGGTAAAACGTCGAGAATAAGATACACGCTTTTTCGTGGCCAAACGCTTCATTCGTTCGTACGTTCGTTCGTTCGTACGTTCGTTCATTTTCTCTTTTCGATCGTTTCGTACCGTGGTAAATTCGTTAAACGAAATCTTAGATATTTACATCGGAGTAAAAAGAAAACTATTCGGAAGAAGATCGATCAATCTCTCTTTTGTACGCGATTTACTCTAACCATATATTTATACAATAATTTTAATTCGTATTAATATCGACATTTAATTGTGTAATAATTAAAATTCGTGTTTCCTTTGAATCGTATCATTCGATTTCGTGCGTTCGACGCGAGGTAAAAAAAAGAGAGAGAGAGAGAGAGAGGAAGGAACAAAAAAGGGACACGAACGAAAGGAAAAAAGGGAGAAACGAATATATAGGGAGGATAAGATATTGAAGGGTTTTGCCAAAAAAAAAGAAATTTATTTACGATCGAGACGAAACTGTTTAAGAAAGCTCGCGATATTCGCAAACTTACGATAACTTCGTAGGCGGTCAGCGACTTCGAACAGAAGCAATAAAGTCGCCTTAATAGTAAAAGGGGTGGGTCTTAACGGCGTCGAGTCTTGTTTTCAGCGACTTTCATCGGTTTAGAACGAACGAGATATTTCTCTTTCTCTATCTGTCTCCTCTCTTTCTCTCTCTCTGTCGCGCGCATGCGCGCGCGCGCGCACGCGCTTTCTCTCTCTCTCTCTACCCCCTTGACAAAAAAGTAATACCAGTGAAAAATAGTTCTAATGCGATCGAAGAAATGCACTTTTGCAGAAGCTCTATCTTTTTTTTTCCCCCTCTCATATTGGAACGGTCCATTTTACCACACACGGAATAGCTTCGAAGTTGAGTTGGGGAGGAGAAAAAAAAAGGGATAGGGTATATTTATCGAGAGTATGTATATGTCCGTGTGTGTGTGTGAGGGAGAGAAAGAGAAAGAGTTGGTCTAATCGCGTCGATGGTGCGTTCTTCGAAGGCACGAAGAAGGAAATTCGACGGGGTGTGGGCTATCCCTCTGTGAAGAAGAGTTCGAGCGGGAAGGGGGAGAGGTCAAATGAAATGAAATGGAGGCTGTGTTTAAGAGCGAACTGAATCAATAGCCCGGACTACCCTGTGACCCGTAGGCCAAATGTAGGTCGTACCCGTTAGCTGTGCCCCCCTCTTCTCTCACTCTTCCCTCTTTCCCTTCCACCCACCTTTTCTCACTATCTCCCTCTCTTTCTCCCTCTCCATCTCCATCTCCCTCTCCCTCTACCACTACCTCTCCCTCTCTCTCTCTCTCTCTCTCTCTAGCTTCTCTTTTCCGCTTGATTCCACCCTTCTCACTCTATCCTACCACGAACGCTTCTCGCTCGCGGCTATGTGCTGCATTATTACTCCTGCACTCTCGCTCCTTCCGCCCTGATTTATACATTTTTCATAAATAAATTCCACGAGCGTCTCGATGCCGACCTCATCTCACTCGCGCGAGAAACCTACGCGGTTCACACCGAATTACATATTTCATTGGTCGGTCCGACTGGTTCTACTACCTCTACACTTCGATCCTCTTCTCTCGCTTCTTCTTCTTCGTACCCTTCTTCTTCTCCTTCCTCTTCTTCCACTTCCTCCTCCTCCTCCTCCTCCTCTTCCTCTTCCTTTTCTTTTCTTTTCCCTCCACATTTTTACTTCTTCTTCCTCTTCTTTTAATAACTTTCCTCCTTTCGTTCCACCCTCCTCCCTCTCTTCTCCCTTCACTTTTCTTCTTTTATTATTATTTTATTATTTTTTAATTTAAAAATTTCTTTCTCCTTTTGTCTTTCTTTTTTTTTTTTTTTTTTTTCTTTTTGTTCATTTTCTCCCACATCGCCACTTTTTTTTACACGGTTGGGTTAAGGAACGTACAGATTAATTGAAGAGATTGAGAATTTCAATTATTTCATAGTTAGAAATTCCCTTTTAATGTAGCCGTATTTATAATCAATAGAAATATAATCGCTTTCATTTATCAAGCGTTAATTAATATTCGCGAGTCTTTCTGTACGAAGCTAAAAGTTTAATTAGTTCTCTGTTGAGAAATTCGCGTTGGTTCTACGAAGGTCGAAGCCGGACAATCTTTGATCATCTACACGTGGTATAAAGTGGTACGCTTAATTAGCATTTGGTTATCGTTCACAAAGACGCGAAGATTAGCGGGTGTTTCTTTCTTCCGTTTAGTGTCTCTCTTTTTCTCTCTTTCTCTTTCCTTCGTCATAAGTAGGAACAAAAAGAAGCCCTCGACTCGTCCCATCGGCGCTTAAATGCCTTCTTTGCAGTATGCAAAACTTTCAATTAGTCTCCGCGAGCTCTCTCTCTCTCTCTCTCTCTCTCTCGACCTGCCTCTTGACTTTACCCTTCCCCCTACCTCCCTTCTCCCGACCACGACCACCACCAACACCACCCTGAGTTTTCAACTCTTGCGAATCCACCCACCTTTCGCCTGTTGCGAAACTTCCGTCGTTAATTATTTTCTGTTTTGATAAACAAAAGGGACGCACTTAGGTGCGGCGCCCTTTCTCAAAAAGGGACGTATGCCCATTCCTAGGCCCTACGTTTGATTATCGTTTCGTTATCATTCATCCCATTTCCTATCGGCCGATACATATGTACTTTTCGGCTATAATCCGCATCCGGATTAACCTTTTATTTTCCCGTCTAGTACGTCTATCGTCGTCGGTTCCCTTTTTTTCAGTTTTCGTCCTTTACCGTATCCCTGTATCCCTTTGACTCTTTGCACGGGACGACGACGACGACGACGGAGGCGGCAGCGGCGACATTGCGGTTCAACGAGCTTTTACAACAGATTACTACTTTCAAGAGGGAAAAATAATTCGACGACGAAGAAGTTGTGTGCTCAACAACAACCATCGTTTGGTTCTTTCTACGACGAATATATATATTTCCCAACAGTCTCCTTATCTCTACGGCACTATAATTTATTATGAAATAGGGAAAGTAAGTTCAAAGAGTTTCTCTCTCTCTCTCTCTCTCTCTTTCTTTTTTTTTTTTGGTTTAGTCACGGAACGAGGAAGCGTAAATGATTTAATTTACCAACTAATAAATGGACCATTAAAATCGATATAGTCCTACTGTTAAGTCCTCAGTACTCACTTTTTCTATCGTAATACCTCGAATATTTCCCAAGTAAATATGAAATTCGACGTTTGAGTTTCTCGTTACCGTCTTGTACTTTTTTCTACCTCCCCCTCCCCTCCCCCCGCTCCCTAAACCCTTAGAACTAACGAGTTTCTTCTCAGCCCTACCTACCCACCCCCACATCCAACCCACCTCCACCTTTGTCCCCTCGGCTCGTTATGAAAAGAAATATAATGAGTAAATTGAAAAGGAAAAATATAAGAAATAGAAAAACAAAACTAGAATAAAATACAACGAAAGAAAAAAGGAACAGGAAGGAAAGTGGGGAGAACAAATACGAAACAAAAAAGAAGAAAGAATAAAGAAGAAAGAAGAAGGAGAAGGAGAAGGAGAAGGAGAAGAGGAAGAAATAAAAATTAAAAAAATAAAAAAAACAAGAGAGAGAGAGAGAGAGAGAAAGAAAGAAGAGGGAGAAAACGGGTTAGAAGGGATTTGATGAAGCATCCACCTGTAGCACTCTCGGTATACGTGTTGGAACGTGATCTTTGAACTTTGAACTCGTCGACGAAAACGAAGATCGGCTCGTTATCGTGCGGTGAAAAATGTCACGGAACGCTCTCGTGAACACGAGAGAGAGAGAGAGAGAGAGAGAGAGAGAGAGAGAGAGAGAGAGAGAGAGAGAGAGAAGGAGAGTGAGAGCTAACGCCTCTAGAGAGTTAACGCGTATTTATGTATATCGTGGGCGTGGGAGAAGGATAGAACGATAGGAAAATACAATTGTGCTGAGGAAGGTTCGCTTAAATTAGTAGTTAACGAATTAACGTTCGTGGTAATGCAGAACATAACGAGGTAGATGTGCACGAGCAAATCCGCGAGTTTATATATATGTGTGTGTGTGTTTGTGTGTTTGTATGCGCGTATGTATATATACATACATACATATATATATATATATATATATATATATATATATATATATATATATATAGTCGAATAAACGAGCAAGCGTGGCACGAGCCATGAACAGTTTAGATTCGGCAGTGAATTTCGGTTTCCAGCCAATTGAAAGACTTAGGGCGGTTCATTGTTCATCCGATCGATGCCATTTTAGTTCGATCGTTTATTCGCTCCTAGTGCCAATATGTCGTGTCCATTTGCAATCTGATTCATTACGCTTCGGGCATCGTTCAAAAACCTTGTCTCGGCCACTTCCCCGCCCTGCCCCGCACCGGTTGACGCATTAAACGTCAATTTCGATTAAAGCTGATAACTATCTCGTGATCCGATGGATCGATATGTCTTGCTTATAAAGAAAGCTTATCTCACGATCTTAAATCCCTCTTCGACCTATCCGTATTTGTCAAAAACGAAGGAGAACGTCTTCCGCGCAACGAATCCCTTCGATTACATAAGAACCACCAACACGTTCCCTTCTTGGGATCTCTTTTCTTCTCTCTTCGTCTTCTTCTTTTTCTTTTCCTTTGTTGTTTTCTTTTTGTTTTTCTCTTTCCTTTTTGCTTTCGATACGATCAATCCGTTTGTATGTTCTCCTCGACGCGCTCGCTCCGCTCGTATCCCTGATCTTTTTGTTTACATTTTGCTTTTCTCTAGTTTTCTTAGAAAATGTTTATACCGCTGACGTCTGTCCTTTATTATAACGCGTCCCTTGTTTTGTTTTGCGAGAGGATCAGTCGTAATTACGTCGTGGCAGAGGGAAGACGTAGTTCGTGTGTCTTGTTCCATTTCAAATTTTCTATCTATCAAATAATATACGTATATACATGTATTGTGTGATTGATTGATTAATTAATTAATTAATCGTTAATTAAAACATGTGGCAATACATGTTTTCGGATTGGATCTTTTCGTTTCGCATCGTTCGACCATTTTTTTTTTGTTCTCCTAATTTTCTTGAAGAAACGACAACGAAGATATTTCCATTCGGGGTTTCGCGTACGTGGCGAAAGAAGAATTTCTCCGGAGTGTGGAACGAAGAGAATTTTTTGTTGTTTCTATTTTCTAAAACGAAACGAAGAGAAAATATCAAGGATAGTAGAGCGAATGATTTATTAGCCACTTTGCGAAGCTTTCTTTAATATATCTATCTACCTTCATAGATAAATATTAGTCTTTCGGAAGTCGTATAGATCGAGCTTCTACTCTTGTCTTTTTTCTATTCCTTCTTATTTCTTTCTTTTTTTTTTTTTTATTTTTATCTTCTTCTTCTTCTTTTTTTGCCCCCCCCCCCTCTCTCTCTCTCTCTCTCATTTTCTCCATTAAAAATTTTCTAGATGAAGAGGATAATTTATGATAGTTAGCTCAGCATGATGCCCAGACGAGTATACACATACATATATACATACCTACGTACGTACGTCTCGTCAAGTGAGTTGAAATTCATCGATGTTATATACGCTAAATGACAACGACGAAGATTCGCTGATTGGATTGGTCCAAAACCTGTCATTGAATTATACGATCTATGTCTACTCCGAGCGTCGATGCGAAACAGAAATTATCGTTCTACGTATCGGCGATATATCTCGATAATAACGTGCGTTCGACTTCGCTTCGATTTGTTTTCACTTTATCTTCCTTTCTTTTCTTTTTTTTTGTTTTTTTTTGTTTTATACGGAAACTTAATTATCCATGCATCGTCGATGGAATTCTATTAAAGAGAATACAAGATGTAACAAATTTGTTCGATGTGTACATGTCGCTTCATTTCGTTTATTAAATTTACATTGGTATATACGTACGTGCGTACGTAGGTATCGGGCGTGTACTATAATTTCATTCGTATAAATAATAAGTTGCCGGGAGTAAATATAATACCTATGAGAGTAAAGTACGTATATGAGTGCATATATTGGAGCCGTTTATTATGAAAATCGCGTAAGTCAATTTTACATGTTATAACGTAATATTTAACGGCTCGGCCTTGCGATCAATACGAAAAATACTCGCGTTTAGTGGGGGAGTTCCGCCAATCGCGCAAATGGGAATATTCAATGTATATGACGTATAAATGTTTGAAGGCATATGAATATATTGAAATTGTATATCCGACCTATCGTCGATCGAATATTTTCTCGTAAAATAAATAAATAATTTGAATTGTAATTATAATCATAAATAATATTGCATATCGTCTCTCTCTCTCTCTCTCTCTCTCTCTCTCTCTCTCTCTCTCGCAAAGGCAATAAATATCAATTTTCATTACAGTACAAACGTCGCTTTTCTCGTTCGCAGAGATTAAGGACCAGTGAATTCTTGTGTAGCGCTTTATTGGTCCTCGGATTTATAGAGGATATAAATTATTCTAGCGGGAAGGTAAACGAGTATTAATTGTACGAGGATAGAACCAAGAAAATTTCTTACGACAGGGCAAGGACAAGGGTAGGACGACGTTGAGGAAACTTTTGCCTCTCGCCGTGACACGTTGGAGTGAATTTATATTGACTTTGGTTTACCGCAAACTTAAACGTTTAATACCTTGTAATCGATTTCCTGTATAATTTCCTGACTCTCTTAAGGATCGTCAAATTTTCTTAAACCTATCAAACTCTAATAAAGTTTTATCTCTGGCGAGATTAACGACAGGTAGAGATACATACATATACACGGATACAACGGCTATGAATATTGTTACGAGTGTATTGTTAAGAGAGAGAGAGAGAGAAAGAGAGAGAGAGAGAAAAATATTGCAATGCAAACGTGTAATCGTATAGTTTGTTCGTTCGTCGAGTCGATCGGTCAATTGAAAATTAATCGTTCGTAGGCGATATTATCGTAGGATTGAAATAGTCGAACGAAAAAGCGAAGCAACAACGTAGCTCCTTTTTACCGAAACGGTGGGAAGAATAATCGGAACAATAATTAGTAGCTTCCAGGTAACCCGGAAATTGCTGCAAGGCGTATCTCTATTGGTGCGGAGTTACAGTCTCGATGCGACCCGGTGCGGCACGACGCAACGCGACGGGACGCGACGCACGCGTCCTAAATATCTCGTCTACGTTCGTTATCAGGATCGATAAACGAACACTATTTTTATCCTGGATCCGTTCTAACGAAATATTCCCTCTTTCATATATTTTCGTTCGACCGTACTCGTAAAAAATTTATCTTAACCTTTTAAAATTTATTCATATAAAATTTATATCTCCATATATGAATGTCTATATTATATTTTCAATTGCTTATATACCTTTAAAATACTCGACGAATATATATATATATATTTATTTATTTATTTATTTATTTATTTATTTACGATTAATACAATATTATATGATATTTTATAAAGGATTTCTACAAGTTGAAAAATATCTTTCCGTTTACACAACGACGACCTAACGTCATCCTCCTTTCCTTTCCTATTCTTTTTTACCCTCTCTTTCTTTTTCCCATCTTTCCTTTTACCTTTGCTCTTCTTTTTCTTTTTTCTTATATCTTTTTTCTCCTCTTTTTCTTCTTTTTGATCGAACACGCCATTCCATCGCTATCGATAACGACGTTACGTTTTCAGCCGGTATTCGATAGATCAGAGAAGGGAGCCGGAGCTTTAACGACGTACGTTCTTCTTTTCTGCTGCCTACGCGTCTCGTTAACGATCGTCCTTTCGTTGACGACCTCACTGAACCAGCTTCTCTCTCTATCTCTTTCTCTCTCTTTTTCTCTATCTCTCTCTATCTCTCTCTATCTCTCTCTCTTTCTCTCTCTCTCTCGCGCGCTCTTCGCGTGATCATGGCTCTTTGATGTGTAAGTATTGTGTGTATTTTTACTCGTTAGTATTTAGTCATTTTGTCAAACTTTTTTGTTTTATAAACTCCATATAAATCGATAGAATTTTTTGAACTCCTTTTTTTAACGGAATTTTAACAAGATTGCTCATCTCTCTCTCTCTCTCTCTCCCTCTCTCTCTTTCTCTTTCTCTTTTCTCTTTTTCATTAAATCTTTTTGTTGTTTCCTCGTATTCTTTTCTTTATTTATTTATTTTTTTTTTTAATACCAATTTTTTTAACTAACTACGGGATCATAGGTATATTGAAATGACGTATACCTTTCCAAGCCCTCGGCTGAGAAAAATCTGAATTCAACGATTCTTCGGCCGAAGAAATGGCAGCGGATACGTCCTCGAATTTTATATTGCACATCTATCTATCTATCGTTCGAACTATTTCCAACGAGGAGCCTCTGAGCTTCTATCCGTGAGGAAGAAGTTGTAAGGACGTCAGGAGGATCTTGCCTTCCTTTTCTCGAAAACAACTTTCATATTTCGACGGTGTGCGAGAGAGCGCGTAGAAAAGAGCAAAGAAATACTTTCTTCGACTTATACAAGAGGCTGCTTTTAGCTAACGTAGGAGGAGGAGGAGGAGGAGGAGGAGGAGGAGGAGGAGGAGAAAAATGAAAGAAAGAAAGAACGAGGAATGAAAAAAATCGAGGAGAAAGGTAAAGGAAAAATCATCGATACGATCTTTGCGAAATAATATATGATATCGTGAATATATATATGTTTTATTATCGATGAAAAAAAAATGTTTGCGACGATGAACGATCTCGACTTGTTGTCCTATACCATACGTTGATTATGATACGACATAAAGAGGTGTTCGGTTTTTATTGATAACGTCATTTAAAACATAGTTAAAACAATATATGTTTACAATGATATACTTAGATATATATTTATTAGTTAACGATAATATTAACGATAACGCGATATAAGACGTGATATAAGAGAATAAATAATCTTTTACATCGACAAGTTGATTGTGTTTATTGGTCGGGGTAGGAAACAAAAAAAAAAGAAATAATTTATATTTACAGTAAACGCGTTCGCACAATCGCATTCGATCTCGTTAAACGGTGAAGGAAACTTTGGTACGAAATGTGTGTTTATGTGTGTGTGTGTGTGTGTGTGTGTGTGTGTGTGTAGAAAAATCGAATGAGAAGAACGTTTAATATACGTCGCTAACCGAATACGAAGTCTCGTAGTTTCGAAGATTTGAATGATTATCTTCGTGATTATCTAATCCTTGATCCTCAGGTTCCCGATCGCTATCCTGAATTTGAACTCGTACGTGATCTTGTTGAGAATAGAAACTGGTCGAGTCGTGATCGTTCTTACCGGAGGTATGAACTACAGCGTGAAATCCGTCCTTGTCGGCGTGATAACTGACAACCCTTAGGGCACCACCGGGTTCCTTTACGCTGTACTCGCCGGACACACTGTGACCTGTTAAATTGAAAATGAAATCGAATCAATTATAATTTTCTCCGCGACAAATCTCGCCGTGATTCCGTTATATTTGTCATTTGTTTTGTTTTCTCTTTTTTCTTTTTTATTTGCTTTTCTATCGAAACACAGAAAATCAACGAAACGATGTTCGTTATCGAAGAGATTCGAGAAAATAGAAAAGAAATTTGACGCTCGTGATTATTAAAAGTACGAACGAACGATTTTCCAGTGTAAGAAATTCGAAAGGAAACGACAAAAAGGAAAATAATCCTTCGACCGATAGAATTCTATTGGAAAAAAAAATAAATAAATAAAAATTAATCGCACGATATTTCGATATTTGACGGTTCAGATCGAAAATTTCTTTTTAAATCGCTGTACGAGAACTCGACGTATATCGTTTATATCGTAATTGTCGATTGACTTGCCATTTCTCGATTCTTTCTGTCCGTGAAAGTCACCGGTATGATGATCCTGGACGCCATAAGCGAACTGATACTTTGGATTGGCAATGTAGTCGAGAGCGTAACCGTGATCCTGAATATGCCGATCTTGACCGTGAGAGAAGTGATCGTGTTGATTCTCGAGAACAACGTGCGGTACTTTCACTTCGTATTCCGGGCCTTCGACTGGTCCGTGAAAATGTATGTAGGAACTCGCCAAGGAAACTTGTGGCACGTTGTAAGTTCCCGCTTCGTCATCGTCAACAGGTATCACGACTGCTTTCGAACGATGGATCATCGCCGTGACGAGAATTATTGTCACCTGAGACGTAAGACAGACAGAGAAAGAGAGAGAGAGAGAGAGAGAGAGAGAGAGAGAACTTGTCAAAAATTGTAATTTTATTCGTATATTATACTATAAAGAGAACAAAAATAAAAAGAGAGAAAAAGAATAATGTAATTCGTTTCCATCGATATCATTTTGTATTCGTTGTTAAATTTACGAACGTATTTGGGAAATTAATCCCAATGATCCTCGTCGACGCGTTCTGATGGAATAATAATCATGAGAAGTGATTTAGAAGTTTTGTATTATCGATCGATCACCAACGAGATGAAAATTTGTTTTGTTGTTCGCGAGTGATCCACGTACCGATATCGATTTAAACAACATTTTTCGAGACTCTACCTTGAAATTCATCACTTCGATTTCGATATTAGAACGGTCAGGTGAGAACTGCGACTTTCCAACGTGTTTTCAATGCTTTTATATGGCAGTCTAAGCGATGCCCACGATATTCTATGTCAACACATGGATGCACACATCGATGAAGAATCTGTTTGTTCCGTATCGTCGTTTTAACACGCCGGAGAGAAGCGTCAGTTGTCGTATGTAGTTTCTCTCTCGAGTCCACCTCCTCCTCCTCCTCCTCCTCCTCCTCCTCCTCCTCCTCCTTCTCTTGCACCTCCACTTCGTATAATTTTTTATTCTTTTCTTTTTCTAAACCGACTAAAATCAACAGCGAGCACAAGGAATTATAAGAGCGATTTTATGCGTCTCTACGCGAACGTGCCCACGGGATGATAAAGCTTTAAAAATTATTATTTCTCGATTCTGTCATTCGAGATGATGAAAGGAAATAAGAAAATGAAGAAAATGAAACACCGAGTAATAATTGCGACCTTTGTTTCTGTTATTTGTTTTTTATTTATTTATTTATAATATTTCAAATTCGAGAGTGATCGTAAATGTGGTTCAAGTTGAGAATTTAATTCTTTTACATTCTTTTTCTTTTTTTTTTTTTTTGTATCTTCAATCCGAGAGTCATTAAAGTAAATAAATTTCGAAGGAATTGTATTTGTTGTAATAGTTTTTGCGTTACGTCAATCCTATGGTATAATGATATAGAATGAAACGAATTTACGAGTTAGATCACTTTTGTTATAACAATAATCGGTATGTTTCTCAGAATAGTTTTAAATGGAATATCATTGAATCGAGAAAGTTATTGGCGAAGTTGTAATTCGAATCGATCATAGAAGCAAACTCATAGTATTTAATAGACGAGAAACATCGTTTTCTCATTTTGGACTGATCCAGTTTGGTCTACTTTTCTATATGAAGTTTAATAGAAATGAAATATCTTTCCGAAAGAAATCCAAACGAGATTTCTCAGAGAAAGAACGCGATTGTAGTTATATATAGTGCATGTTGATTATTGAGAAATTTCTACGAAGTAAAAATTTCTATTATTCGAAGGAAACTATCCTGAGATTTCTAACAATGTTCTATATTAAAATCAATTTACGAAAATCCATCGGAAAATTTTCATCGTATCACTCGATAATCGATTTCAATATGAAAATTAATTTTCCTTTGTAAGAACGAAAATAAACGGACGAGTAAATGAACGAGCAAATGAGTGAATTAATCGAAAGAGAGAAGGAGTGAAAAAGAAAGAGAGAGAGAGAGAGTGAGAGTGAGAGAATTTAATTACCAATTAACAAAAAGATTTACCTAATAATGGCATAGCTAAAATTAGAATCAGAAAGTAAAAGAGTATAATAACTATATTACGTACGTGCATACGCATGTATTCTTATATTTTCATACGGACAAATTATGATTAATGCGTATTCATAAAGGCGAATATCGTGCCAAATTGAAATAATTTATTCACTTTCACACGATAATGTATGAACGTACACGCGTGCATGTATAACATGCAAAACGTGAGTTACATAAGCAATGTCCGAAGAAAATTGACAAAAGCCTTTTAGAGAGAGTCGATGGCTCGTTTAACGGACATTAAAATCATTAGGAAGTCTCCTTGGAGGTATTAATTTAGCAGAGCATGTCATTACCTAGCCGAGAAAAGGAAATAACTCGATCAAAGATAATGGCATTTCCATTCGATGAGCTCCATAATGGCCGCATAGTATTTCGCCTAATAAGCCAATCAACGGATCGAAACTATTATAATGAATTGACAAGAGTTTTGTTATATCCTCTCTCTCTCTCTCTCTCTCTCTATATATATATATATATATATATATATATATATATATATATATATATATGTATATCTCTTTCTATCACTTTCTATCTCTTTCTATCTCTTTCTCTTTCCTATCTTCTTTGACTTTCTTCTCATTGCTAATTGGATCTTCTTTGTGAAAAGTCTATTAGATATATAGTAGATATGTACCTACATATACATACATACACACACACCACACACACACACAGACACACACACACATACGCTGAAGACTATTGTGTCGTACGATAGAGTTCCTTTGAGAAATATGTATATGCGTATCTATACTTATCGGATACAGAAAACGATAAAGGCATTATACTACATTTCGAGTAGATTCGTGTCATGCAAATTCTCTCTCAATTAAGAAAGATTACATAGTCGAACGTATTTTTCCTTTTTCTAATTGTATTGGTAAGGTCGAATGTATGCACGTACGTACGTACGTACGACTATGTATGTATATATATATATATATATATATATATATATATATATACCGTGTCATCTAATCGACAGCACATTTTTCATTTCGCAAAGAACCGAAAGCCCGACGATTCTTTTCATCGAACATTGTAGATTCCAATTATCCTTTTAGTTCTCTAAATAATAACCTTTATTCTGGAGTAGGTACGTTAACGAATCCGTAAGTCCTATGTAATATCGCGTGTCCATTCCATCGATAGAAATGAAAGAGAGAGAGAGAGAGAGAGGGAGATAGAGGAAGGAAAAGGAAAAAAAGAAAAAAAAAAGAAATAAGAAAAAAGAAATACATCTTCGATAAGATATTTATCCGTCGATTTAAATTCTTTAAACGAAAGATAGAGAGAGAGAGAGAGAGAGAGAGAGAGAGAGAGAGAGAGAGAGAGTGAGAGAGAGGAGAGATATAAAGAGGTCAAAGGAGACAACGTAACCGAAGATCCTCATTCTATAGAATATTCCATATCCTTTTGGGTTGGTTAACTAGAAGAGATTTTTCTAGGGGGTTCTTCGACGATTGAGGAGTTGGTACGTTATTATCGTTCGATTCGGAGTAACTTTCGGAGAATATTTTTAAGATATATAGAGTGTATATATATATATATATATATATATATATATATATATATACATAGAGAGAGAGAGAGAGAGAAAAAGTGAGATGGTGAAGTCTCCTCTCATTCTCGTCATTTTTCTTTTTATTTTCCCTACGGAGAAGGCTATCCTGAAAGGCTGCGAGATCGCGTCAAGTGCAAATTGCAGTAGACACTCGATCTAGGTCACGTCGGTCTACGAACGGACGAACGTGGTCGGGTAGGTACTTGATGGTTAAACGAATCCATGAAGGTGGAAGAGAACAGGTTTCTCTGGTCGTCTCTCTCTCTCTGTGTTTCTCTCTTTCCCTCTTTTACTATCATCTATCGATAGCGTACCATCTCTCTCGAGCCTCTTATCACAGCCTCTGTACAGAAGCACGTTTATACAGATATACGTTTAACGATCGATCTCTTTGATTTACGATCTATACAATGGTGTTTTCTACTAACATTAGACCCGTTTAACGTTTGGTAAGCGGAGAGTAAACAAGAGACTCGGTGATTCGAGTATAGGAGTACGTAGGCGGCTATTGTAACTCGCGTTCCTAACATATCTCACAGTTTATGTCGAGCTACAAGTTGGCTTAAGAAGTGATTAGAACACGGGAGAAATTTGTACTTTTTATCACGTGAAAATATCGATTGTCGTTGAACCTAGCGTTCTTTTCTTTTTTCTTTTTCGTTTGTTTTTTCTACTTTCTTTTTTTTTGTTTTTAATTCATAATCCGTGGTTTGCTTCGATTGAACGATTATTATGATTATTGAAATATTATTCGTCGGAAGTCATCGTTTACGTGATCTGAAAATCTTATACTCCGTTTCTTTCGTAACGATTTATGACACGATTGACCAGGTCAAGTATATAACTGAGATGTGTTTATAATAAATATCTATAAAAGTATATATATATATATATATATATATATATATGTATTTATATTTAAAATTAAATCACAAATGTGTGTATCTCCAAATGATTCTAAAAAATCTGTGATTCAAAAAAAAAAATCTATAATGCTATAGTTCAAGCCGTGGATGTAGCCGAAATTTAATGAATATTTGACGACAATAAAATTCATAAATTTACAATTGAATAATGAATAAGTAAATCTATGCGATTCTTACGCGTAAAAAGCGGTGATTGATTATGATGAAAAGAAAAAAAAATAGAAAAATAAAGAGAGAGAGAGAGAGAGAGAGAGAGAGAAAAGAGAGAATATTTTTAATTTCAAAGTATACGACAAAGGCGTCTGGACGACCATTAAAACAATACCACGAAAGAAATAAACGCATAATACGTGCACTTACACTCCACTTGCATCTTTCGCCGACGTTAATGACGACTTGAACGTATATAAACGTACAAACGTGCAAACAAGTAGCAGCCAACCGGTGGGTTGGATGGAGGTGGAGGTGGTGGGTAGGGGTTGGGTGTTCGTAGCCGGAAACGGAAACATTCCGTTTTCTACGAGCGTGCAGTAGCAAGCTTATTGCGCTCGAGTTGTCAGGGGCTCGATTAAAATTCTCCTCGAAATTTCTCATTCGTCTAGGAGACGACTACGACGACTACGACGACAACGACGACAACGACGACAACGACAACAACGACGAGGACAACGACGATGACGACGGTAACGTTCTGCTCGCCTTTAAAGTCTTGGAATTTCTACTTACGATTTTTCACACCATCCACATTTCATTCTCTCTGTTTCTGTCTCTGTCTTTCTCCTTTTCTCTCTTTCTTTCTGTCTTCCCCTCTCTCTCTCTCTCTCTTATGTCCGCTTTTTGCATGCATTATTTTGGAAAGCCAACGGTAATTGACAGAGAAATCGATCCAAGAGAAGAATATATATATATAATGACGGCGAAACGCGTATAATCCCGTTTTATAATATATTTCCGTGAAATTTTTCGGTGACAGGCTTGACGCGAAATAATTTCGTGAAAGAGATCTCTCGTGAAAATGTTTAATATATGATGATGATGCTGTTTCTACTGTTGATGATGATGACGACGACGATGATGATAGCGATCGTAACGATACACTCGAATAGTGAGTGAACATCGTATCGTTCTGGTTTCTTTCGTATTTTCTTCTTACTTTTATCTCAAAAGTTTTCACGATTCTTACAGTCGATATTATTTATTGTCATACCTTCCGAACCTATGGTTTACGGGTTTTCAAAATATCCTCCGTCTAACCCCACCCCCCCCCCCATAGTATCTTCCATTCTACGCTATAACTTGTTATTATTTTCTCATGCATTTTTCGCTATCGCATATACGATTCCAAATATCGTTCGTTTTTCGAGAAATATAAAGATAGAGAGAGAGAGAGAGAGAGAGAGGCATAGAGAAAATGGAATTTAGAATGGTATACTATCGATCTGTTATCGTCCATTCTTCCTATAAATTAAACGGCTGTTTCTATTTCCATATGCATGGAACGCTTTTCCATTTATTTTTACGTTCATGAAAACATTCGCTGACGTTTATACGCGGAATTACAGTGGCACAGAAGCATGTAAAAAAAAAAAATAGAAAACTATAGATAAAAAATGATGACAAGTGGGAGGGAATCGTGAGAATGCCAATAGGATTTCAACGAGACATTTAATTAATCGATCTTCATTTGCTGCTAGTCGATTAATAGGCACATCGAATCGAATTGTTTTGAATCTTGTTCTTTTTGTACATTGTTTTTCTTTCGTTTCGTTTATAAAAGAAAAAATATTGTATAACAGATAAGAAATGAAGCTGGCGATAAAGGAATTAATAAGCATTCGTTAATTTCCGATAGGAAGAATACAAAATTTTCGTTTTATTTCGTAAGGGCGCAATAACTTGGAAGTCATAAGTCGTGATATCACGTGCACGCGTACTCATAGGCGTATACGCATTTTTAAAAATCTCACCTCACATTTCTCACGGAAAAATTAATTGTCAATTCGTACTTAACAACTTAAGTAAAAGTTATAATATAATACATACTGGTATGTAATTACACTTACTAGCAGTGTCTATGAGTTATACCTACATACGTATACTAATTGCAGTGTAATTATATTAGTCTCAGTTATATACTAATTACGGTATAGTCGAGCCAACAGATCTATATTATAGGCTAATTACGGTATGGTCCAAGCTACATACTGAAGAGTATAATCGTACTAATACAATTTTTATATTAATTACAATATATATACACATATATATAAATTACATATTAACAATGATATAACTCTGTACCGATAAAAAAAAAAAAAATATATATATATATATAACGATTACGATCTGCATAATTGTATAGTTTAAATGATCTTTCTTTTATTTTATTTATTTTTTTAATTTTCTATTTGTTCCTTCTTTTTCGTCTTTCTTTTGCTTTACCAATAACGTGTTCGACGGACAAGCGTCTTCTTCGAGATGGACACATAGATTTTAATCCGACGCGTAAATCAAAGTTCAAGGTCCCAATTCACTTACTTGCACTTGTCACGCTTGCTCGCTCAAGCGTGAAGCTTTCACTGTAAGCGCAACGACGGTACACTCGATGCAGTATGCTCGCGCCGCTAACATAAGACCTGTTGATTGTGCCGAATCTAGTCCTCTCTAAGGTGAGCATAAATTACTTATGTACGTTGGGAGGTAAAAGTACTCGGTTACGCACTTAAACACGTGGAACGATTCATCTAAAATAGAAAGAGATTCGTCCGGGGGTAAACGATAGGAAATAGAAACGGAGATAATTTGTCGATGATTAGGAAAAAAAAAAAAAAAAGAAACGAAAAATAAAATAAAATGAAATGTCTCTTAACGTTTCTTAATTTTCTATTGATTTTTTTATTTTATCGCGTTATAATCATCAATTTCTTTCTCTCCATTCAAGTTGACAAAATGTAATCGGACTGACAATAAAATATTTCACATTAATAAACCCGATATTGTGCACAATTTTCCGATGAAATGCAAGGGATGAAGTAATTAAACAAAAAAGAACAAAGAGATAAAATTCACGATTTCCATCATTCGTTGGACCAAATTTTAATTAACTGAATAATTTGCGACGTTTCCTTTTTTCATTAATTTTATCAAAGGAGAAAGAGAGAAAGAGGGGCGGGGAGGGGAAGGAGATGGATGGGGAAAGAGAGGATAAATGTTTGCAATGGTTTTCGTTCGAAAATTTCACCGTGTAATAAGACATCTTTTAATAGTACCAGTAATAACAATGACGATGATAATTCATGACAAAAATGATGTAAAAAATTATGAAAAAAAGAGGAACAAAGATTCGTACGTTACCTCTCGTTAGAATTATCGGATAAAATTATAATTAAATTCAAAGCCTTTCCGTATTAAACTCCTCGTTTACGATATTATCCCCGTTTAACATCGTAATCACCGGGAAAAACCCGTACGCCATCCGTGCGTTCTTTTTTCCTTTTCTTTCTTTCTTCTTTGTTTTTTTTTTTTTTTTTTTTTTTTTCTTTTACACAACAAAGTATTACAGGGCGAAAAACCGGGAGAGCAATCGCGTTCGAGCATAAAGAGCGTGCTTCCATTTTTATAAACTGTCGAAACGAACATCCGCGTTGGAAAGGAAAAAAAAGCGAAAGCAAGGAAATAGAACAGAAAGAGAGAGAGAGAGAGAGAGAGAGAGAGAGAGAGAGAGAGAGAGGGAGAGAGGGAACGAAGGAAAAAGAATTTTCTTCGACAAAGAGAAATTTTTCTTCTCTTTTTCTGCCTCTTGCTTGACGAAATAAAAAATAATTTTTCACAATTTTCAACGTGGATAAAACAATGCGTCAATTGTATCGGTTATCGCTAGATCATAACGCAATTAGTTTCAAAGGAATTTCTAATTGAATTAACGCGCGGAGAGTATATATATATATATATATATATATAGAGAGAGAGAGGGGGGGGTGGCGGGGAGGGGTGTGGATAAGAGAGAGAACGGAGGAATAGCACACGCCAGTACGATAACACCGAAGTCTCGGATGGTGTCACGTAGATCGGATAACGAACACTCGAATCGGATCGACTGAGATAAGCTTAGATCTTGCCGATCCTTTGTGCGAACAATGTCTAAACGTACCGTCCAAGTAATAGTATAGGTGAAGGATAGAGGAAGTATATATTACCAGCGAAAGAGAGAGAGAGAGAGAGAGAGAGAGGGTGGGAATATTGGTAGGAAAGAACAGTTTGATAACGCTGCGAGACACGGTCATTAAATTTAGTTCGTATCTTAATTAAACTGGCCCGTGGTTTAACCAATTTCTTCATCGTCCTCTATATCTCTCTTCAATCTCATGGGGATGTCGAGAATTACTCGTAATGTAGAAACTTGTAGGTACTCGTTGAATTTCGAACTAGAGCTGGCTATTAACTTGTCGTCTGGAGAAATATCGGTCACTTTGAGCTCGGTGTATCATCGTGGGATTCAATAAATATGGTCTCCATCTTATTCTTTAACCCTTTTAACTCTTACGAAGAATTATAATTGTATTAGATTTTAATATAGGCCAGAGAGAGAGAGAGAGAGAGAGAGAGAGAGAAAGATCTTATTATCTTCCTTTGCCTCGTTTCATTTCCTTTTGTCGTATAGCTTCTAACGAAAATAAAAAAAAAAAAAAAATAAAAATATATATAAAAATAAATAAGTAAAGAGCTATTCAGTTATTTATACGAAATCTCGTAGCAATCAAAGTAAAATCGGGAACGGAAGATTATTAATTTAAGTAGCTTACGGAGTAACCTGACATCATTAACTTTTTGCGAATAAGTTACAGCGGGGCTTGGCTCCTTAATAAATAAGGGACAATAAGGAAAGGAAATAAGAAGGATTTCTACTTTGAAATGAAATGGCCCTTTTCGTTTGAATTTTACCGATTATTCGAGGAAAAATGTTTCACCGCGAGGAATGATAATTTCACGTACGTATTTTGGGTACTTTTTTTTTCTTTTTTTTTTTTATTATTATTATCACGACCTCATCCGAAGGGACACAGTTAATTTGATTTCATGTGGTATTTCGCACTCGTCGAAGTTTGTTGGTTAATACAATGCAATCGAAGATTCCTCGTTCAATTAAACTTGAAGTAATCTAACCGCAGTAAAATGATATCACGGTGGACGAATAATAAAGGTAGATACGAACGAGCACCTTACTTCGTGGAAAATTATTTTTCTTTTCATTCTTCTTTTTGTTTTTTTTTTGTTTTTTTTTTTTTTTCTTATAAATAATAACGTCGGTAAATGAGAAAATCGTTTTCTTTTTTTTCTTTTTTTCTTTGCCGATCACTTCGTCGCCAGTTTTTTTGTTTTAATTTCTTTTCAGTCTTTTTTCTTTTTTCTTATACCGAAATTTAATAACCTGACATATTTTTCAGCGATATATTTATAAAAGCTTTTGTATGTCAATCAAACGAAGGGCCCCGTCTGATCGTTCAGTCATGATAGTCCATTGTGTAGTATATCTATAAGAATCATATCGATCTTTGATTACCCTGTCATTCGCGCATTCGGTTTTATCGTCGAAAACATTTACTGGCAGATGTTGTCATTCATAAGCCAACGGTTCAACTCCATTCGTATTCGCTTTCTCAACGATTTTATTTATTTTTTTTTTTCTTTCTTTTTATGTTTGGTCATAAAAATATGATGCAACAATAACGTGGAGGAGGAGAGACCTTCGGATAAAAAAAAATATCTATCCCAGTGTTTATCGGATATGTTTATATGAAATGTCAATAAAATCGGTTTCATCGTAGAAGTAATATTCGAAAGTATGGACGGAGAGAGGACGTTTCAACCTTTACAATGGTATTTGTTTCATCTTTCTACGACTTTCCGTTGCGGAGATATTCACTTCGGAAGATTTTCATTCATATTTACCGTATAGTACCCGTAGTAGTAGTAATCGTGAGTAGTAGTAATACAAAAGTATGACAATTGATCGGTAGCGTACAATTCCAAGAATTTATATAGGTCAGTGTGTCAATAACCTGTTTTAATGAAATGATATAGATTGATGAATGAATATAATAACATCTGTTGTTTAAAAAGGAATAACTTCGGAAGCAATGATCACAGAGACATCGTAGAAAGATCGTTTTAAATGGATAAATTTTGCACTATATTTATAACATATCGGTAATAGTTAATTAACAATTTGTTATAAACAATTTGTTATAAACAATTTGTTATAAACAATTTGTCGAAGAATCATTATTTTTATAAACAATTTTATATAAACTTACGTCGCTCGATAGATTTAATTTACAAAAATTGGTGCGTCATTGTTTCATGAAAAATTTATTATAAACAATTATTATGCAAAGATCGTATATGAAGACGATGAGAGAGGGACGATAGGAAGTACTTTATCGATAAGAAAAGTGCGAGATATCGAAGATATTTTACAACGAACACTCTCTCGAAACATTTGGATTTACTTGTGATAATTATGCCCATAACCACCATAGCCAAAACCACCGCCACCGTAACCACCGTAACCACCGTGTCCATGGCCATCCGTGTGACCGCCGCTGTCGCCGTGACCTCCAGAACCACCATGACCACCATATCCTCTACCGTAACCACCACCTCCATGTCCCCCGTTTCCAGAGGAACCCCCATGAACACCGCCACCATAACCACTCCCATGACCAGCACCTTCGTGTCCTCCGCCTCCGGAGCCACCACCATGACTGCCACCTCCGTGTCCTCCACCTCCAGAGCCACCGCCATGGCCGCCATCTCCGTGTCCTCCACCTCCAGATCCACCACCATGACCACCTTCAGTAACACTATAACCTCCGCCACTGAAACCACCGTGTCCACCGCCAGAACCACCATGCTCTCCTCCTCCTCCTCCTCCTGATCCACCATAGCTTCCATGTCCTCCACCTCCAGAACCACCATGCTCACCTCCTCCTCCTCCTCCTCCTGATCCACCATAGCTTCCATGTCCTCCACTTCCAGAACCACCATAGCTTCCATGTCCTCCACTTCCAGAACCACCATAGCTTCCATGTCCTCCGCCTCCAGAACCACCATAGCTTCCATGTCCTCCACCTCCAGAACCACCATGCCCACCTCCTCCTCCTCCTCCAGAACCACCATAGCTTCCATGTCCTCCGCCTCCAGAACCACCATGCTGACCTCCTCCTCCTCCTCCTGATCCACCATAGCTTCCATGTCCTCCACCTCCAGAACCACTATGCCCACCTCCTCCTCCTCCTCCTGATCCACCATAGCTTCCATGTCCTCCGCCTCCAGAACCACCATAGCTTCCATGTCCTCCGCCTCCAGAACCACCATAGCTTCCATGTCCTCCGCCTCCAGAACCACCATGCTGACCTCCTCCTCCTCCTCCTGATCCACCATAGCTTCCATGTCCTCCATCTCCAGAACCACCATGCCCACCTCCTCCTCCTCCTCCTGATCCACCATAGCTTCCATGTCCTCCACTTCCAGAACCACCATGCCCACCTCCTCCTCCTCCTCCTGATCCACCATAGCTTCCATGTCCTCCACCTCCAGAACCACCATGCCCACCTCCTCCTCCTCCTCCTGATCCACCATAGCTTCCATGTCCTCCACTTCCAGAACCACCATGCCCACCACCTCCTCCTCCTAATCCACCATAGCTTCCATGTCCTCCATTTTTAGAACCACCATGCTCACCTCCTCCTCCTCCAAATTTACCATCACCGCCATGATCATAATCCCCATGGTGTTCATACTCGTAATGCTCGTTATATTGCGCCGGTATTTTGTTCGAACCGAAATGATTTTCATCGGAATCATACTTGACGTGAAAATAGCTCCCATCCGAGTTATAATAATCAGCTGGTCCAACGTAGCTGCTGATTGGATCATGTCCGCTGTATTTACCGTTCAAATCGCTCACTGTAAACGCAAATTCGGATAAAATAATCAATGCGGCCTGAGAATGGGTCGGGATATAAAAAGTTCCTCTGGAATAATTTATCTTCGTTAACAATTTAATTACCCTCGTCGCTATCTTCGCTACGAATAATCTTCATACTGCCATCTTTAATTACGTAAGAAAACTTATACGACGGATCGGCCTCATTATCCGTCCACTCGAGTTCCCTCGTAGCCAAGGACGAGTCCAAGATGGTGCAGATGAATCCGCAGGTATAAAGGATGAGGCGAAAGCTAAAACGCGTTGAACAAAACCAAAGAATAATAATAATAATAATAATAATAATAATAATGATAATAATAATAATAATAATAATAATAATGATAACAATAATAATTATAATAAAAATAATGACGATAACAATAATGATTTAGATTAAATTGATTAAGTTAATTCTCGTTTTTTGTTTCTTTTCTTTTTTCTTTTTTTTTTTTATTGTAGTCTCTTGTTTCTATTATATTTTCTTTTTTTTTGTTTTTTGTTTTTTATAGCTCGATAATGATACCGTTTGAAAACCTCGGCAGGCATCGTTGCGTTCCCCTCATCAAAAATATTACAACAGTTTCGCTCTTTTAACCCGATTGGAAACTGTTATCCACTTGATCGTACCACTCTGCTTTTATAGGGAAATATTCGCCGTTGGTATTACGTAGCAATTTCTTTCTCGTCGAAGTATCTAGTTTTTTTTATCTCTCCCCTGCCCCACCCCCGATCTCAAGCAAATCCCTCCCGTTTAATATTCGTACCTTAACGTTCTAACTCGATTATTCAATCACGCATTCGATCACCGGTTCTTTTACTGTTTTTACCTCACAGTGGTAATAATGGTTTTCAAACAAAGAAATTATTCAGGCTTTAATTCGACCATTGTCGTAATCCGTCTATTTGTGTTAACAACATTTTCCGTAGAGGTCCATATAATATAGTTTTAGAGGTTCACTATTATCGACTTCAAATAATGAGCGAATTGATAAATTTTAATGATTCAATTGTACGGACCTCTCTCTCTCTCTCTCTCTCTCTCTCTCTCTCTTTCCTCCCTCTCTCTCAAACATTTAAGAACAATTAAACCTTCGTCCTTATCGTCCTATTGCGACCTATATTTAATCGAAACTTTCGGGATTGTTGGAGAGGGAAGGGCTAAGGAGCAAATCGTTTTTCATTTAGAGAAAATTTTCCGGGAAAGTCATTCGTTAAACTCTAACGCGGGACGACTCTATGACGTTTAATAATATTACTTCGGAAAGTTCTCTCTCTCTCTCTCTCTCTCTCTCTCTCTCATACTGTTTCTCTTCGTCTGGCTCTCGCTCGCGCGTTCGCACAGGCGCGCGCACAACATGGGTTCCCTTTTCAGGTAGGATAAGAGAAATTAATAAAGCTCGACGAAAGGAACTTTATATTCCTTTGTTCGATATTTAATAATACAAAAAACGTAAACGCGTTGAGGTAGAAGAATCGTAGCAATGGAGGATGGTAGGAAGGGGCAAGGAAAGAAGTGGGAGGGTTTGGGAAAGGATGGGGTGATCTGGGAGGCGGAACGGGACAGGGTGGTAGGAGTGAGAGAAGCTTTTTCGTTGAAAATAAAATTAAATCTTCGAAGGTGTCGTTAAAGCAAGTCTAGTCGCTTCTTTCGATAAGGTACTTAAATATCCCGGAAGCTTAATGCCGGTGCAGATTCATGAACCTCCTTAGACATCTATCGAGTTTCTTATGAGTAGCGACGCGATGAAAGAGAGAGAGAAAGAGAGAGAGAGAGACAAAGAGTAAAAGTGAGATTTTTCTTCTTTGATGAAATGGGAAAAAGGACAACGTCTCGACGTCAATGAGGGCGTTAAGACCCGTTAAAGTTCGTTAATCGATCCTTAGAAAATTTTTCGCGGAAAGGCCTTCGCTAGAAAGATTTACTTTATGTGAAAAATGGGACAGGGAGATGGAGTGAACGCTTTCGAGGACAACGTCAAAGAGCTATTTGGGATAGCTCTTTCCTCTATATATCTATCCGTCCATATATATATATATATAATACATACATACATACATATATAAAAATATATATATATATATGTATGTATGTATGTATCTACTTATATGTCTCTTTCTCTCTGTGTCTTTCTTCTTAATCTTCTTCCCTTTCATGTTTCCTTGACGCATCTTAGATTTAGAGTCCATCGTTCCTAGCTGACAGTTGCCACAGCACTTTACTGATACTCAGAGTATCTCTCATAGAGCCAACGCCTTCGGGGATCATCCACGGGCCAGTGGCCGTTCCAGTTTATCTTCTCTCGAAATAAGCATCCTACAGGACTGCTCTTCTCTCTTTGGCTCTGTCCATCCATTGGTTTGCTTCTCCTCGAGGTTGATCTTATGGGAATACCTGTTCGTTGACGTTCCTTCGACAAACTCAGCAAAAGGGAAATAGAGAAATACATATTTCTATATATATATATATATATATACACATATATAATATATCTGTGTTTGTGTGTGTTTATGTATATATTTATATATAGCAAATATATAAAAGAGTAGGATACATTCAAGTAAACGTCCATTAACGTCCACATCGTTCGTAGATGGGCGTGTAGATGTTACTCGCTAGTCTCTTTTTTTCTCGTTGTTCTACATTTCAATCGTTAACTAATAAATTGACTAAATGAAAAATAAATTCAATTAGCGTCACGCGCGTAAGATTTAGCCCGTCGAATAGTGAACAATTGATATTACTTCTTTTATTTTATGCACAAAATTCGTTGGACTCGTTGGGCGCGCGTGATCAAAACAAAAAAAAGAAAAAGAGAAGAAATAAACAAGGAAAACAGAAAACAGATAATAAAATGGTCGACATCGGTGCAACAGGGAATGATCGTCGTTCCTATCGGGATATTAAATCAAAGCGGGTCAATTAATTATTTTCCAGGAGGAGAAACGAGAGACCGAGCGAAAGTCACGCTCACAGGATGAAAGTACTCAAGTGGAGTAGTAAAAGGCTCCCGCAAACGTGGTTGAAACCAAGACGGGCAGAGTAATTTCCTTTAAAAGAAAAAAATTGATCGAAGGAGAGCTTTCGCGTAATAACGATACGAAACGTAATTGTTGTCTGTCGTCGTCGTCGTCGTCGTCGTCGTCGTCGTCGTTGTACTTTTTTCTTTCCCCCTCCCCTTTCTTTCAACCCTCCCTCCCACCTCTCAAGCTTCCCTTTTCCTTCTTTATCCCGCTTTCGTTTCGTTTTGCTTTGTTTCCCTTTTTTAGATTTTTCGTTTATTTTTTTTTCCTTTTCCCCTACCCTTTCGTCATTTGCATATTCGCCGATTTTGGGGTTAACGAAAACGCTATGCGAGTAAAAACTGGGACGATTTACGGGCGGTATACGTCGGGCTGATGACAAATATTCACAATTCGATGGCGCGATAAAACAGAATTTGCGCGGACGGGCTCTAACCA
The DNA here is from genome assembly GCA_918808275.2 of Dolichovespula sylvestris. Lineage (NCBI taxonomy): Eukaryota > Metazoa > Arthropoda > Insecta > Hymenoptera > Vespidae > Dolichovespula > Dolichovespula sylvestris. The sequence goes on along the minus strand of OU964986.1, from coordinate 2,146,119 downwards.
GCCCACCCCGAAAGCAGCAGCAGCAGCAGCAGCAGCAGCAGCAGTAGCAACAGCACCCCTTCTACTCCTCCTTCTCCACCTTCTATTTCCCCTCTACCATCGCCACCATCATCGCCATCGCAACCACCACTACCACCACTACCATCACCCACCACCCACCCACCACCACTACCATCACCCACCACCCACCTACCACCACCAGTAGCAGCACCTCTTCTTGTTACGTGTATCGCGTGAATCGATAATTTGTCACGTTGCCATATCGCGATGGCGTAATTAAGAGTCGGCGCCTCATGAATTACAACGACGTGCGAGTAATTCTTGGCTTACCGCGCAATCTACGCAGCCCCTGCACATTCCTCGGAGGATGTGACACAATTGGGCTATTATGGTCATTCGTTACACGGCGTAATTGCATTCAAGCATGCCCCTCCCCTCCCCCCCTCCATACCCTCTCCGCACCCCGCGCGGCCGCGCGTATTTTCTCGGCGTTTGGAAACAATCGCATTGTCGATTACGGTACTACTAATTGTTCTCACCTTGAGAGAATCACGATTTTGTTCGATCAATAACGTTCTCACACGGAAATTTTCAGCCGATCTCGGGGAATAATCGAACTAGGTCCGATAAGAATCGTGTTGCCTTGGGAGCGGGGCGTGGGCGAAGGGGACCGAAGGACGGAGGCGGTTGATATGAGCTACTACTATGTGTCGTATGGTTTAGATAGACCGAGTAGAGTCCTTTCGAGAGTTACCTTCTCGCTAGACAGGTGTAGAACGATCACGTGATACGTAGAACGATCGGTACGTGAAACGATGTGTTGCTTTTACGACTTTGCGGAGCTTCGATTCGCCCACCGAGAGCCATTAAGCTTTTACGATCGATGATCTTCGCGATATATTTCTTGAACATTCGAGTAGTCTCTTTCTTCGCCGTATACATGATAGAGATAGAGATAGAGATAGAGGGATGTATTGATGAGATTGGAAAATGGATTTTCAAAAAAATACAGAAGAAAAAGGAAGTAATGGAAAAGGAGGAAGGAAGGAAGGAAGGGGAAAAAAAAAAGAAAATGTAACTCGACGACATTTGTATTAATATAGAGGATGGGTATCTTGGTAAATACGATGGTACAAATGATGATTTTTATATATTTAACGAGATACGTACGTAACAGCTGTTCGTATTTAACGTTCGGTTCAAAAAATATAAACGAGGAAAGGGTGTCTTTTTTAAAATAACAAATATATATATGTATGTATATACACACACGCACACGTATATCGATTCGAATCGATTGTTTCCACTTTGCATAAAATATTCATATCGTACGATATCCGAGATAGACGAAGACTTCGAGAAAGTCACAATGAATCAACGAGAGATGATAAAATGGATCTGATTTTATTTCCCGTTTCATCTTTCCTCTCCTTTCCTTTGCTTCTTTTTGTCTTTCTTTCGTTCTTCTCTTTTTTTTTTTCTTCTCCTTCTTTTTTAATCCTATATATCGCTCTCCAACGAAACGAATACCAATCGTCGAATTCGCTGTGAAATTTTATAGTCGAGCGCAATGTAGAAAAGAACGTCAGCGTTATTCTCAACGTGACGTCGGTGAAACGTTACCTGCTACTCTTTCGGAATCTCTTTTCCGTAACAGCTGATGCTCGTTTGCGTTTCAATCGTGACCATCCTTCTCCGTTTCTACATAGAAACGATAGAAAGTAGTTCACGGAAACGGAGAAAGCTCGTTTCGTGATGAGACTAACGACCAACCGAATTAATGGAAACGCGAGAGACATGGTAAAATTACGACGACTTGATACCGGATAAAGAAGAATAAAATAGAAAGAAAGTAAAGGAGAAACTATATAAAAGCGTCGAAATTTGATTTTCTATCGGGGTTATTGGATTCGCACATTATATTATATACATTTTACTTTTACAAATGTCGTGTCGATGCATTTCGAATTTGTTCTCTTTGATCTTTCCCTTTTGTTATTCTTCTTTGTTTTATATATATATATATATATTTCTTTTTCATTATTCCTTCCTTTATTATTTTCTTCTTTCTTTCTTTTTTTTTTTTTATTTTTTTTTGTTTTTGCATACGAGATAACGCGCGCGTGCACGAATTTTTTTTGTTCGCCATGTAATAATTGTTCGTCGTTTAATTACTTCGCTCTGTTCTATGGTTGCGAGAGAACACTCTGCGTGCATTCAATCGTACAACAATGCTGTACGGTTTCTGGCGAAGTTCTCATAGTATTCACCTTTCCTGCTCTCCTTTTCAATCGATTCAATATAATAGTCCCCAGTCGGATGACAATGTCTTTCCAACGATAAATTCGTTCGATTTATTCGAACGTATCTACATTTTGCGTTTTGTTTTATTTTCCCCTAATGAATAATATTTTAATATACCAACTTACGTATAATATATTCAACACGTATATGTAGACGTATATATATATAATGATATATAAATAAATAATATGTACGTATTTATGGATTATAAACATTTTAATAAAATAATATATGAAATTTTTACGGGTTAGATTGTCAATCCGTAATGTTTTGCGGGCTACTCGTAAAATATGCTTGTATTATAGTTCGGCCTTTATATGACGCGTGCTGGAAGGAATCGTAGAAGCGACGACGCTCGTAAAATCTTGAGTACGTTCTGCCTCTACTCGAGTACGTATAATTTACGTATATAGTAACGAAACTGTAGTAAGTACCGTTAAACTAAAAGGCAAGATCTCTCGGAGAATGCCGTTGAAAGCTGCCTCTTAACGCTTCCTAATACCTACACCCTTGCTACCTTACATAATGCAATGACGCGAAGAAACGTAATGTCTTTCGCTTCTTACCTTAATTAACGTCATATATATATATATATATATATATATATATTGTTTTTTTGTTTACATTGTATTTTATAATATAAATCATATAACATCGATCGAACGGATATATATATATATATATATATATATATATATATATATATATAATAGGTATAAGTTAAAAGTTTTATAGGCAATAATATGAAGAATTAATCGCCGCTATTATTTGTAGAATTTTGAAGCGAATTTCTCGTTCAACCGTAAAACCATAAACCTTTAGAAACTTTCGTCTAACCTAATAGAAACATTTTGACTTTTTTTTTCCCCTCCCTCCGTAATAATGAATAAATGTCAGGGATTAAACGAAAGAGTAGTATAATAGTAGTCGAAATATTTTATTACGAGTTTAAGTATAAAGTCGAATTATTTTTTACTTTCAGATAATACGAGTTTGTAAAATATGTTTATACGTGTATGCTTATACGTGTATAAATTGTCTATTCTCGAAATCGATAGCCGTCGTTGTCGTCGTCGTCTTCGTATGGTTTGAAAATCATTGATTATATCGAACAGCGTTAGCTAAGACAACGATCATATGTCTATCCATGTATGCATACCTTCATCGTTCGGTTAAATATTACCACTGAAATATTCATGCGAATTGCGCTAGAATGCCTCCGACAATAAACCCCATCTCGATATATTGCCACTGGTATCTTCGATGAACGCCGGGAGAAACCTCGATCGATTACCTAGCATGGGAGGTTGCGTCACGCCAATTTCTGCTGACGTTGTACGTAGCACAATGGAATATTAGAATTCTTCTGTCTTATTTATTCCATCGGTCGGTCGGTGATGGTTGGTGGTGGTGATGGTGATGGTGGTGGTGGTGATGGTGGTGGTGGTGGTGGTGGTGGTGGTTGGAATCGGGATGGCAAGTAATATCGGCCATAGTCATTCACCTTATAAAATGCTATTGCTTCTGCTTTTCAGAACGTTAAAGAAATAAAGAAATAAGGGAAATAAGGGAATAAAGAAATAAGTAAAGGTAGAAGAGATGAGATGAGAAGAGAAGAGAAGAGAAGAGAAGAGAAGAGAAGAGAAAAGAAAGGAAAGAAGAAAAAGATATGGAGGAAAAAAAGGATATCGTCCTCTTCGTCTTTTTCCAATAAAATGAATCAAATCTCATAGATATTTCATAGTTACTTATCTCGAACGGGAGGGTACAAAAAAAAAAGAAGGACTACGAAGCTTCTCCGTGTAGTCACATTTTTTGTTATATTCGACAAGCTGAACATAGACCAGGCATGAGATACGTTCGTTTATTAACAGCGAAGTATCCGTATAACTTAGGTTTTACGGCGTTATTTATATAATATATATATACCATTTGTATAATATGGATATATATATATATATCATATAACCATTTTGATTATAATTTTGTTATATACGTAAGAGAAAGAGAAAGAGAAAGAGAAATAGAAAGAGAAAGAGAGAGAGAGAGAGAGAGAGAGAATATATTATTCATAGAGTGGAAACGATCGTCATAAATGAAATTGAAAAAAAAAGATTTTACGAAAATACACAGTGCCATATTTTTTGTATAAATATTAACATTTTTCAAGCCATCGTCTGTCCACAGGTATTACTTATGTTTGTGTGTGTATATATATATATATATATATATATTATTTTTTTCTCCATCTATTTTTCGTTACGATTATAACACTTAAAACATATACGAAGTCACGTTTCGGGTGAGGGGTTGTGGGGAGGGCGTGGGTTGAATCCTATAAAAAAAGAGGTATAGCACAAGAGAGCAGTGAAATATTCAAGCGAATTCGTACGGCTTCCAACAATAAGCCCGCGGGATGTGTTCCGGCCGGACTTTCGCACGGATATACGAGCGATCGATTATCGCGACGGGAGATACACGAGAGTATCTCACGAAGTACCGAACGACAGATATGTATCAGGGCTCGTTTCGTTCCTATTCGTTCAACTGGCGACCGTTTATACGAGCTGTAAAGCTTGACCAAGCTCTAGTCCTCCCAGCATACCTATTTCCAATTTACACGCTAATGATCATGGTATATTACGAGTAAAGTATGTCAGGTTTAATCGGGTTTAATAGATATGAAAATCCAATCTAGTGCGTTAAGTTCGATGATTCGAATCGACGATGTATATGATAATGACGATGACGATGACGATGACGATTATTCCAACCGAAAGAAGGGGAAAAAAAGAAACAAGGAAACGGAAGAGTAGATAAAAATGAACGAGGCAGAGATGAAACGTCGAGAATGAAAAGGAAAGGAAAAGGAAACAAAAAAAAAAGGGGGGAAGAGTCAAAGGGAAAGAAAAATCTTGTCGCGCGCGAGGACCCTTTCACCTCCACCCTCCCCCTCCCTCGCTCCCTCCCTTCCACCGTAAATTTGACTTCGATTCGGTTTCTAATTTATTTCGCACACATCGCCGAGTTAACGAGACGTTTGGAAGAAACAACGCGGCCCTCTATTTTTCTCCCCGCTAATTCGATTCCAGGGGATGGGGGTGCGGGTAGAAAAAAGAAGAGGGTTCGGCTTCGACGTCGGCGCGAAGGGAAAATTTAAAAATGCAAACGAACGGTCGGTCACTTACAACGCACGTACGTCCACCTCCAGTCCCTTCCTTTTCGCCCTCGTAAGGGAAAGCAATTAACGCTTTACCCCGCAACTTCGTTTCCTCGTTTACATCGTAATTCCATTCTTTTACCTTCTCTTTATACTTTTGCCTCTATACCTTCCTCTTCCTCTTCGTCATCCTCATTTCCTTATTTTTCTTCTTCTTCTTTTTCTTTCTTATTCGATTTTCTTCCCTTCCATTTCATCATGTCCGACATTTTGAATTGGTCATCCTCCGAACAAAAGGAGAAAAGAAAAAAAAACAGAAGAAAAACGAAAGAGAATGAAACTAGAGGAAAAACAGGGAAAGAGAGAAAGAGGGAGAGGAGTTATTCGGATTAAATCAGTCGGAGGAAATTAGAGAGTCCCGAGTAAGATAGTAATTTTCGAAAAAAGATTTCCCGACGAAAAAGGATACTGGTTACTGGCAATTCTTTATGCACGGGATGGATGGGTCGATGCTTCGAGAGGAAATCGAAAAAGGAAATTCTCATTGGTGAAATCTAATCGATTCTGCTGCTTGCGTTGTCTCTCTTACGGGAAAATATTCCTTCTTTATTTCCCCTCTCTCTCTCTCTCTCTCTCTCTCTCTCTCTCTTTCTCTCTTAACGATAAAATCCTGTGTTATATTATAACGCGTTAGTATAATAGTACCATGGTAGGTTTTATAACACTTTCTCGTATTTTGTACGATGGATAATTTCGTCATTCGCGACAACGGGGGATCGTTTATATAACATTAACTCGTGTTACATTGTAAGCGTTGATCCGAGAACAAGGAACGATTAGGTGCAACGAACACGAGTAAACGTGATCTTAGCTCTCGTAATCCCAGAGAAAGGATACTTTCGATCCTCCGACTTTCGAGACTTCTACCGCTAGTGTTTCTCAACCTTCTTCTTCTTCTTCTTCTTCTTCTTCTTCATCTTCTCCTTCTTATTTTCTTCTTTTTTTATTTTTCATTTTAATCACGCCCTAATCACAACCACCCGATTGAATTTGTTTCGAACGATATTAGCGCTCATATAGATTTTATAATATTCTGTCGTATCAAGTCTAGTTATACGTTTCTCTTTCCTTTTCCCTTTATATTTCTTCTTCGTCTTGTATAATATTCCATAATTTCTAATATACCAGAGTATACTAACGCGAAAGAAGTTTTTTTTCTCATCGGACTTGAGCGTACGTTCAAGATTGCACAAGACACGCATGTATAGACGCGACGTAACACCTCCAGCAAGGTTGGGAAACACTGTTCTAAAACCAAGGAATACGGTGTATTATGGTTAGTTCTTTTTCTCAATTCGAACAAAAGTAATTTTTCTTCGTTTCGATGTTGTTCCTTCTCTCTCTCTCTCTCTCTCTCTCTCTCTCTCTCTCTCTCCTTGTTCATCTTTTATTTTCTTTCTTTTTTGTTACTTCGCTAAAAGTGGGTGGAATCTATACATTTATTATTTTTGTATCTTTTCCTCCTCTTTTGATTGCTTTCTTTTTCTTTCTTTTCTATTTCTTTTTTAATTCAACGATTTCGTTAGAATATCAGAAATTTATTCGACATAATTTAAAAGAGAACTTTTCAATTCTCACCGAAAGAAAAAGATAGATAGATAGATAGATAGAGAGAGAGAGAGAGGGGGGGGGGGGGAAAGAGAGAGAAAGATAGTCATCTCGAAGTCCCAAGCTGGCGTAGTCATTATAAGAAGGAATTACATTTCTTCTTACCTTTTCTACTAAGATTGGAAAAGCTTTTAGGAAGAAGCCTCTCAAATACTCCGAAGTGGACATCGTGAAATTTAATAGAAACAACTTTTCAAATACGTTTTCGAGCATTTATGAATAAAAATAAAAATGCAGCTTCGTTAGGATGTCTCCTTATTAAAGATGCCGACGTTTCAATTATACATATGTGTGTGTGTGTGTGTGTGTATGTGTGTGTACGCGCGCGTTCGTGCTTACATACGTCGATCATCTTTTCTTTCGAAAAATCGACCCGTTTTCCTTTTTTTTTCCTTTTATTTTCATTTTTCTTTTCCGCTCGATAACTGTACTCATTTTAATTCGAATTTAAATCGAATTGATTGTAGTTACGTTTGAATTATTAAGGATCGAAAAGTTATTACGAATAATAACAGGCTCGGCGAATCAAATATAAGTAAGTACGTCTACGATATCGTACTTTAGTGCTTCCATTGACGTAACGAACGAAAGAAAGAGAGAGAGAGAGAGAGAGAGAGAGAGAGAGAAGTAGTAAAAGCTCTACTACCACTCGAGTCGTATCGCTTAAATCAAAGTGGCATCTTAGAAATCGATGTCTACTTTCCCGTGGAATAATGGCTCTTTATTCTATTTCTTTCGGTAACGCGAACTCATAGAGTTACTTGAAACTTGTCGATTTCATTTTTTCCCCCTCCTCCCCCGCCCCGCCCCACCCCTTTTCATCCATTCCTTTCTTCGTCCTCTCCTTTTCGTCCTCCTTCTCCTCCTTCTCTACGTCTTCGTATTTTTCTTTTATCGATGAAAAATTTCCTTCGGAAAGACGTCGGACCAAAACGTGAACGGCGAATTGGCATTATTCGTTTGAAGCGCAGAGTGCATTTAGCGAACGCCTATGGTGCGTCTCGAGAGAACGAATAAAGCCGTAAAAAAAAAAAGAGAAAAAGAAAAAAAAAGAGGAAAGAAAAAACAAGGTGCGAAGAAACAATGTTAACTGCAGAGGACGAGTATACGATAATATTATCGAGCGAAACCCTTCTTATCACGCATAGCGAATGCAGCGAATATCATTCTTCTTTTTTATTTATTTTTCCTTTTGTACTACTTTGGTTGCCGTTACTACCCGATTCCATAGTTCACTCCTCCCATAGTTTACTCTCTTCTTCCTTTCGTTTTCTTTTTCTTTTTTTTTTTTTTCTTATTTCTTTTTGCTCACCGGAAACGACGAAGTACGGTTTACGTATCCTCTTTCGTAAATGCTACACGTTACGAAACGGTGAGCCTTCATGGCAACGTAATTTTATTAGGAAGAGAGAAGCGTTAAAAAAACTGAGAGTGCGAGAGAGAGAGAGAGAGAGAGAGAGAGACAGACAGACGCCAGGCAAGGCATAGAAACAGTATAGTGCGTTTGATAGTAGGCGAAGAAAAAAAGAAAAAAAAAGAAGAAGAAAGAAGGAAAAAGTATACCTGTAGGTATACATAAATACGTAACATTCATATATCCGCTTTCGTATTAACGTTAGCCAACATCACGATGAAGATGAAAAATTACGGGAGTACTTTCTCCCCTCCCGTTGCGTATGGAGTTCGTAAAATTTATTAAAATTTTTCTCTCTTTGGCTTTCCATTCCCGTTCCTTTTTCCTAATTTGTTATTTTTTTTTTTTTCATTTCGTTTTTCTTCCCCTATCCTTCCATTCTCGTACATTTATAACGAAGCTTTTATCGTTGAATTCCCCACGCAAAATTGTATTAATCGTTTCGAACGATTCGTAAATCGGTTTTGGAAATCCCAATGCTTTCCAATGCGTATTGAAAAATTGTTTTTCTCGATCCGTAAGTACCACCGATTACACTCTTTCTCGTCCAGTTTTGCACTCGTTTATCGCTTATCAATTTTCATTTCGGAAAATTATATTCGAATCGATACACATAACACGTAAATCAAAATTTTCTGATTAATAAAAATCTCTTCTGTATACATATGTATATCTATATGTATATATATCAACACACACACACACACAACATATAACTTGAAAATATAAAAATAAAGGGAAAATCTTCGACATGATATCTCACTTAACCTTAATATATTTATATATACATATATATATATACACTTTTATCTTGATTTTTTTTTCTTTTTCTTTTTTTTTTTATACACAAGTAAAAATCTCGAAAATCATAAAAATGTTGAAATACGACGATATTACGAGCGTAGAAAGAGAAAAAAGAAAAAAAAAAGGAAAAAGAAAAAAGGGAAAAGATTCGCGTCACGGTCGAAGAGAAAGTCGTATAGAAAATTTTGGAAGGTAAGTTTCCTATCCTCTCTCCTTCCTTTCGCTGGGTTTGCGATTCTAATATCAATCCTACGTCAGCGAGCTTGTCGTCAAGCTCAGCATCGTTCACGGCTCGCGATATCACCGAAAGCTTGGCCGTTTGCTCGTGGCCTTGTTGGACAGTTTCTCGTCTACGTATAGAATACTCTACTCTCTGGGAAATCTCTTGCTTGCACTTTCACGATTGATACATCACCGTCACAACCAACGAAAACCACAAGCTTTCTACCGGGATTTCGCCTACTACGGTATTTCGTCTTGTTAATGTGACTTGTTCTATCTTAATTAAATCCTTTATAACTTCGTTGGTTCTGTTTTTACTTTTATTATTTTTTTTTTTTTGTATTAGTATAAAAGAAAAAGAAAAGAGAGAGAAAAGAAAGAAAGGAATTGTTACGAAGTTAGACGTAACACATCCAATGATTGTAATTAAAGAGAATCAATAAACCGAATAAATGATTTAATTGACAATTACTTTTCTTACGAAAACTCGTGAAATAAAGTACTTCTAATGAATACATAATATAGTATTTAACAAACGTCTATCGAGGACACAATTTATTTTCTTAACGAAATGAACGTCGAACGAATATTTAATTGATAATTAATTTTCTAACGAAAAAGAAAAATAATAAAAATTGAACAAATCAGATATACGTAAGTATCCTACGACGTTTCCAGACTCGTAACGGAAAATATAATATCATTCTCGGAAATGGAATATGTTGTATTCTCGATTGGGACGTTTAATTGAATATATGAAGGATTTAATTACTATAAAGAACGAAGTAGTAGCGCGCATTTCGAAAGTAGGGGAAAATTATTCCGCGAGAAGATACGAAGGTGTCTATTCGAGTATGGCTATCAGTATGTCCGTTCGAGCTTCTGATTTCAATTAAGTTAAAAGTTACTTTTACCGTACGAATGGTCTGTATTCTTCTTACGACAGTTAACAAAGTACTGACGAACGTTCCCTTCTTATGTAACTTTGACAATAAGCTAAAGTTGGAATGATTCTCTACGAACGGTAATATCTTTGCAAACGTGGTCGGAGGTTTAAGTATAAGAGAATGTGTAAAGGACAGAAAGAGGGAGAGATAGTAAGAGAGATAGTGCGATAAAGAGAAAGAGAAAGAGAAGATGAAGTGAGTTGCACATTCAAAGCAACGAAGCAAAGTATTTCCATCGTAGTGTATTCGAGAGTTGGACCAAATCTCTACAGTCCTGTAAATTTCGTCCCGATGGCTGCGAATACGCGTTTAGTTGTAACGCCAACGGCGAGCTCTAACGTCCTGAACTCGTATCTCCAACCTACACAAAAAGAGAGAGAGAGAGAGAGAGAGAGAGAGAGAGAGCATAGTACATCCTGAAAGGGGTATTTGTACGGTAGCTCTTGTCACTTCTACCCGGTGTATCGGTTAACAAGAGGATTACGACCATTCCCAGTTTCTGGTTTTATCCTGCATCTGTTTTACTTTATTCCCTTTCGTCTCGTTCCCATCTACCGACGTTCTGATATTTATGGGAAAATGGAAACGGAACGTTCGGAAAGAACGATTTGTTTTTATGTCTTTTTTTTCTTTTGTTCCTGTTTTTTCCTTTTTCTTTTTTTTTTTTTTTTTTGATCTGAATTCGTTCCGAAAGATTCGTTTTTCGTTGTAATATTCTCATATAGTGGTGGACTCGTCGATATCGATTTATACGAATATACATCGATTCCGTTTAATTTACGACGAACGTTAAGTGGAACTTTGATTTCGAAAAGGGACGATGATTATTTGCCCGATGGTTATAAATTATACGAACGATTCGACGAGGATATATTTCGTATTTTTATTATTATCGTTAAGGAAATAGAACCCTTTTCTATTCGTGAAAAATATTCAGACATTGTTACGATCGTTGTTAAATCGTTCTGTTTCTTTTTCCTTCGCGATCAGATCGGACTGAAACGTTTTAAAATAAGTAAGAAGGGTAATTTTTTAAATTGTGATCGAGAGCCTCGAATAAATTTGATCGATGCAAATGTATTTTATTAAAAGTGACAATAGTATTATAAATAAACAATCCAAGTAATGTGTATTATCGATTGAAATTCAAATAGACGAAACAAATGTTAATCGGATGAAACTCCGATAGAGTATCTTTATCGACGACCGTAAACGCGAACAAAGAGATATTACGCGTGTACTCTTGCGAGTTCTTGTAAATTCGTAAATTCGAATTAGAGCATTATTGTTTCCACTCACTCACCAACGTTAATATGATGAAACCCGAACAATCGATATTACTTCGATAAAACAATTCCTTTATACAGCGTAGTGTATAATATCGTTGAACGACTATCGAACTAATTGATCGGCTATTATTTGATTATACGTAAATATGAGTCTTACGGGGAAACATTTACGTATTAAAACGAACTCCATTATAGTTCGAGGCTACTAGCGTAAGCCAAACATTTTTTGAAGGTATAAGGTATAAATATAATCGTATGTACGGTGTGTATATCGTTAATCATGTTTCCTTTAATCGTTCATTAACCTTTTCGTTATTTAAAGAAGCTTAATAACTGCGTATAGAGATACGGAAGATCAATTATCGTCGGCCGAGAACGTTTTTAACGATGTTTATGGCATATATAGAGAAGGCATATGTAAAACCACATCTACATATGGTATCTACATATCCACCTATGTACATATCTACGTACATATATACATACGCATGTACAGGTATTCATACGTATGTATGTATATATCGTTATGGTTACAGCACAGAAGACTTATGTATGTATTTACACATTCTCGTTTCACACACATACACACATAACACGGCTGTTGCTCGATGTGGAACGACGTAAACATTGCCATACTCGTTAGAGGGTAACGTAATTACACCATCAGGAATAAACTTGAACGATAAGTTTACTTTGTAAAATACTACAATAAAACATTTTTCATAGATAAAGCGACAGTGATAATGACAACATTAGATAATAAAAAGGTTACGTACTTTTGAGAAGGACGAATGTGTACATTAATAGTAGAACGTAATATGTGTATATATATATATGCGTGTGTGTTTATATTAGAAGAGAGTACACTCATAAATTTGATTCTAGGCTTCGTTTTGTTGATGAGACAAAAGGTCGTCGTCGATCTTTTCGTTTGACTTTTATTGTCTTCGAGGACAAAACATTTACGTTAACAGTTCTAAGCCCTCAGTTTAACACCAGCCTTCGAACGTGATGGGTTCCTCGCACATAATTCACGCGTAAAATTTCTATTTATCTCGCTTTATAGATTTTAAGGATTGCCCTCATTTTATAAATCGTTTAAACGAGTTCAGATATGTGAGTAAGAGTTCTGTTTTCGTATTTCATCGATTATTCAAGAATGAAGTCAGTCGTCATGGCGAACACCGAAGATCTCATCTACTCGTACGTGACAAAGAGAAAAGAAAAATAACATGCTGTATGGGATCGTAATATCGACGAATGCAACGACGAATGGCACGGTGAGGAACAGAAAAAAGGCATGGTGAAATATGATTGTTAAGTTTACCCGTAAATCTGATGGAAGAAGAGACAGAAGAGAGAAGGAGAGAAGGACAGAGAAACTGGTAAGATCGTTGTTGGAATAATTTTTCATTTAACGTATTATTATTATTTTATTAAATATTAAAAATTTTCACGAATTATATTTAACAACGTCGATGCATCAAATCTTTATTGGTAGTCCAAAATAATTTGATTATGATTATTAAACAAAAAATAATGAAAGTTCTTTTGTTGCTTACAACTAAAATCTATTGAAAGCGATTTCATCAAGCTAGTACTTTTTAACAAAGTCAATTTATCGTCACGGTGTGCTCGGATTAGGTGTATTATTAGAAAAAAAAAAAAAAAAGGAAAACCCTTTTAAATATAAACGATCGAAATTATTTTTATAATCGAGTTGTCGAGTCACCGTTATAAAAAAAATATATATATATATATTTAAAAAAAGCGCCAAATAACGAAACGACCGACAAGTGAACATTTGTATTATGCGTTTCGACGAAATTGCACGTAGTAATAACTTACGAGAAAGGGTTGAAAAAGAATTTTGGCGAGCTCGCTGTCGATGGAGAATTCCGTGAAAGAGAAAGAGAGAGAGAGAGAGAGAGAGAGAGAGAGAGAGAAGAGAACGCTGGTTAGTTATCAATCAGCGTCGCACAGCGTTAATTAATGGGGATAACAGGTACGAGAAGAGAAGGAGAAGGAGGAGGAGAAGGTGAAAGAGGAACGATGAGGAGGAACGCAAACGAGCCTCGTTACAGGGCACCTAGTCGCGACGTTACACGCAAACGGTGGAGTCGAGCGGTTTTAGTGGTTTCAAAAGTAGTATGCCACACTCGACGACGACGACGACGACGACGACGACAACGAAGTAAAGCCGACTTTGAGCTTAACCGATAACGTTACTGTAGTATGCGTAGAAAGTTTATACTGCGAGAACGAACTGTAGACAGGAACATACGAAAAGTCTTACTTACGTGCGTGCGTTCGTGCGTGCGTGCATCTGAAGTTTTATACAATATCCCTTTTACGATCGATCAAGTAAAGATCGTTGGATTATTAGATTTTTTTAGAATTTAGTCTTAGCTATATTCAGAGAGAAATTTGGTTCGGTCGACGTACGATTTGATTTTAATCGATTAATTTTAAATAGAATTGTATTTTTATATAATTAAAGAGAGAGAGAGAGAGAGAGAGAGAGAGAGAGAGAGAAAGGGGGAGATTTAGAATTGACAAATTATTAAGATTATTAGAATTTAGAATTGGTTAAGTTCGTCAAAAAATAATGTGCTCGCTCAGCATAGAATTTTAATGTTCGAAAGGACTTTATTCTTGAAAAATTATTTATTCGCACGATAGATTTGGAATTATTAGATCATTAGGATTGGTTTGGATCTACCGAAAAGTTTTCTTCGCTCGGCGTACGATTAATTTTAAATAAAATTGTATTTTATATAATAATAATTATTTTCACACAAGTTTGACGCCCCCCCCCCCCCCAGTGCCACGAGGAGAGATAATATTATTTTTAATGTAGAACTCTTTCATTAACTCTAACGTGACACTTTATTTAATTAAACCTTAAAAGCTATCAACTAAATAATATCACCCGAAGCTAATTTCATTTGTTACGTATGAAGCATTTTATGATAACATTGTCGTTACTGATAATCTAAGTAAAAATATCAACAAAATTTTCAGGTGGGATCGTTGGTTGTTATGTTATTCTTTTTTCTTTTTCTTTTTCTTTTTAAACAACCTTTCGATTTACGTGAAATAATATTTTATTAGTCATTTCTCTGATTCTTGACCATTGATTCGTCATCATTTATTTCTAGTTTCTTTGCGTTAATCCTACAGCAGAGTCGGGTGGTTCTCTTTTTTCTTTTTTTTTTTTTTTATACATCAAACTTTTACTTCGATAATCGTAAGAGAAAAGAAAGAGGGGGATTTGAAAAAAAAGAAGAAGAAGAAGAAGAAGAAGAAGAAGAAGAAGAAGAGGAAAAGAGAAAGGAAAAAGAAAAGAGAGGAAAGGGAGTCGATTTTTCCATTTACTCGTTGTACGGACAACGCCCTTCTTCAGCCCCGTTTCTTTTTGCTAACTCAAGATACGAACCGAGCGGACGGACGGATGGACGGACGGACGGGTGGACGAGCGGGTGGAGGTGGAGGGCGGGCGGTCGTGTGATGCTACGAGATGCAATAGTGGCTTATAAGTACACTCATGAATAATGCAGTAACGCAAACAAAAGTGCGGAGCGAAACTGCCGCCTTGCTTATATAATACCTGTGTATTTTACGTATACACGGATGTATAGTACGTTGGTGCTGCGTAGATATGGAGGCACATAAAATCCTCAAAGAAGAAGAAAGAGAGAGAGAGAGAGAGAGAGATAGAGAGAGAAAGTAAGAAAGAAGGACAGGTTACGATAAAGATATCAAACAACTATGAACATTTTTATATTTGATTTTATTATGTATCGAACAATACTATGGAAACGTCTTAGGAAGGAAATCGAGTTTCTTAATCGTGCAAAAGAATTTTCAATTTTTAATGTCCATTTTCTCTCCCTCTCTCTCTCTCTCTCTTGTTTCTTCGGTAAAAATCTATATAAATCCCGCATAACGAACGCGTAAAAACCCTTTTCTTAATAGCTGTAGCTTTTGTTCCCGTATTGACGTAAAAACGTTCTAAGGTATTAATACGTCCGATATAGAATCGGACGTTCTATTTACGATAGAAGAGAAACTTTAGACGATCATTGTTGGTACAAAGTGGTTGATACTATATGTAGAACCGGTCTAACGTCTATGAGAGGTAAGATTTAATGTCAGTTAGAGAGTATCGATCCATTGGTAATAGAAGATAATACGTTTTATCGATCGATGGATCGGAAAATTGAAAGGAGAATTCGCGTTCGTTACGATATCCGTCCGTTCGAAACATCCGTTAGCATTCCGGCGATCCGATTTACGAGAACACAAGAGGGGAATTATTATGGCGAATTTTCCTCCCCTCTACCATTCCTCCCTCATTCCCTCTCACCCAACCACCCATCCCTCTCTCTCTCTCTCTCTCTCTCTCTCGTTCAGCTCATCCTAAGCATAGATTCGATCGCATTATCTCTCCTCTTTTACGGAACAATTAATTCCTACTCTCTCTCTCTCTCTCACTCTCTCACTCTTTCTCTTGATGAGTACATCTACTATTAGAATGGATTATCCTTGTTAAATAAATCGAAACAATGAGTATGTATATATGCACATATGTATGTGTGTATATATATAAATATATATATAGATATATCGGAACGTCGATATTGCAACGATAATCGTGTTGCAAGTAAGCTTCGATATAATGATCGATTTTCGATGTTTATATAAAGCTCTATGTACGATAATGGATGGACCAAAGATAAAAAAAGAAAAGAGAAGAGAAAGAAAGAAAGAAAGAAAGAGAGAGAGAAAGAGAATTAAGTATAAATAATTGAATATAAATAACGTATAGATCTCTCTCTCTCTTTCTCTCTTTCTCTCTCTATCTCTCTCTTTAATTTCTGTCGTTTTTTTTTCATTTTATTTTATTTTATTTTTTTTCGTTAATCTTTTCTTTCCTCGAATTCACAAATTGTCAAGGTTCTTTCTCTATCCTCGTAAGTCTTCGTAAATCTCGTTTTATCCCAATGGATCACAGTCATATTCCATAACAATGGAATATTTTCTAACGTTGGCTATCACGATTTGTCGATAAGAAGAAATATCTTCGAGCACGAGGGACACCGGCCTGACACCGTTCGCTCCAAGAGAATGGATAGATAGATCTTTGAGGTACAAACGTACAATGCAATGTACCCTTTATATGTGTATGCGACGAGTGTGTATATGTGTGCCTCGTATCGAGGAAGAAAAATGAGAGAGAGAAAGAGAGAGAGAGATAGAGAGAGAGAGAGAGAGAGAGTGTGTGTGAGTGGAAGAGAGAAAAGAACTTCGGAAGGAGAAAGATGATAGGTGAAAACCACCTTTGCGCGGCTTCCTATCTGTTTCACCTATATTTTTCTTATCCTATTTTTCTATTCTTTTTCCATTCGTATTATATATTCCCAATGGAGAAAGAAAGAAAGAGAAAGGAAGAGAGAAAAAGATATATATATATATATATATATATATATATATATATATATAGAGAGAGAGAGAGAGAGAGAGAGAGAGAAAGATAGTTATATATAATATATATATATACTTATTTCTCATATATTGTATAGTAAAAGAATAACTGACCTTATTGACTGGAAATTAGAAATGGTAGGAATGATGAAAGGAATGTCGATAGGAATATTTTCACAGTTGGGTATTCATCTCTTCGGAATATTTCGCATATATATATATATATATATATATATATATATATATATTTGTTATATTTCTCTTTATTTTTCGCCACCTACGAAGAGCATTTTTTTACAAATTGTACCGGATTATTGACTCGGCCGTTTTGTTTCTACGTCGCTATTCTTATAAAGAGAAATACGCGCTTGAAAGGAGCCTAGAACGTAGGTTAGCATTAACTTTAATGGATAACGAGCACGTAGCACGGTTGGAGTTTACCGTGAAAATGGTTTAATGGATGCATCCGCGTTCAGAATGCAACGAAATACTCGGCGAACGTGTGCGAGCGGTACCAGCCAAAAAATGTGTTTAAGACTTTGTCCGAAACGAAACGAAGCGAAATGAAAAAAAAAAAAAAAAAAGAAAAAAGGAATTACGTATCCGATGGTTTTATCGTCTTTCAATGGTGTGTCTCAATGCCGTTTCGTTTCATTTTTTAGACACGGCCATAGTGAAATTCCTTACGTTACCGTTATAGAGACGATAGTAATGAATTGTTACTTAAAAAAAAAAAAAAAAAAAAAAAAAAAGAAAAGAAGAAGAAAAAACTGTCACTCTGGAAAGAGAGACCCAAGTGGCCTATTTTGATTTTGAAAATTGTCTCATCGAAATTCGAATGTACGTAATAATGCATGCGTGTAAATATTTTATTGTTTCAGAACGATATTAGAAAGTGAATTTGATTGAAAGTTTGTTTTTAAAAGTATGATCACGTTTGATGAAGATTCGAACAATAATTTTTCCATTCCTTTCTTTTTACGCTGCGATCGGACACTCCTGTTTTCCAAAAAAAAAAAAAAAAAAAAAAAAAATAAAAGAAAAATGAAAGAAAATACAAAATTCTGAAGAAAGGAAAAAAATATCATAACTTTTACGTGGGACAAGATGGAACGCAATTAAAAAAAGAAAAAAAGAAAAAGAAGAAAGAAAATAAGAATTGCGTAGAAACATATCGAACGGTGTTGGGCCTTAACGTGAACCACGTAGGCAACGATTGCTATATCGAAAAAAGAAAAAAACAAAAGACGAAATCGAAGCTTTTTCGTCGGTCGGTTACTAGAGAGAGCA
>OU964986.1:2100034-2122534 GCA_918808275.2 Dolichovespula sylvestris | reverse complement strand
AGGTAAAGAATGATATAATCGTACCGATTTGGTTTTAACGCTAACGGTCGGTCGTACGAGTACATAAGTAATAGTACTCTATCGAGAACTATCTATGGGGATCGTTAAGGATCGATTTTGAACTATGCCAAAAGATTTCAAGCCGGCTTTCATTCCAAGCCGTATCCCGATGAAATCGGGCAGGATCTTTGTCTGTTTCGTAATAAGAGAGCGCCGCGATGATCGTTCATGCGACATAGTATATCGAATAATTGACGTTATCCGTAATAAACTCTTTTTAATTTCCCCACGGCCCGCCACCTCTTTCTCTCTTTCTTTCTATTTCTTTTTTTTTTTTTTTCTTTTGTATTTTATTATATTTCGTTCCGTTTCGTTTCGTTTCGCCTTTGACAACCTCGATTTGGCACTCGATTGTGTAAAACTGTTGTGCATAGAGGAAGAGCCGAAAAAAGGGGGTTGGGTGAGGAGGGGGTGGGGGAAATATTTTATCGCACGGTGAGAATTTTCTGAGCCGAAAATCGGCCAATATCGGAAATATTCGAGCTACCAATACCGATGGTAGCTACCAGGCCGGCGGTCCTCTTTCTCTCCCTCCCTCTCTCTCTCTCTCTCTCTCTCTCTATCCTGTCAGAGAACAAAACTAAAATTTACGCGTAAATTGTGCAGGAATTATTTTCGTTTGCCTCCATTCTGGTCGACGGTTATCAAATCGATCGTTTTTCATGGTCGACGGGTATCGAAGCGTGGTCCGATGAAAAAAAGTGTTCGTTACATTTTTACCTCCATACATTTCTCCGTAATCTGATTAGAAATGACGTGTATTTTTAATATTTTCCTTTTTCTTTTTTTTTTTTTTTTTTTTTTTACTTTTCTTTTATTGCGTACGAAAAATAAAACGAAAACGGTCGAAAGGGAGAGAGGAGAGAAAAGGAAAAAAAAAAAGGAGAAAAAAAAATAGAGGGAGAGATATTTTATATACTCTCTCTCTCTCTCTCTCTCTCTCTCTCTCTCTCTCTCTCTCTACCTCTCTGTTTGCACATACGCGGGCGGTAATATTTTGTAACTATTTTTTTGGCGTATCTCGTGAAAAAAAAACGAAAAAGAAAAAAAGGAAAAAAAATCATTCGCCATAGTGAAATAAACGATGACACTTTAGTTTATTCGGCCTATAGAAATAGTAATAGATCCGATACGTGTTACCATAGAAAAAGAACGCGAGTAACGGATATCGATGATATTTTCGAGACTATCGTATTTGTATTTAATTTTCATTAGACTTTTGTTATCGATTTCTTTTCAATGAGCAGCGTGTAGTGGTCGTGCGTTTCTCTCTCGTTTTTCTCGCCAACAAATAAATAGCTAACTCTAGTCGATTATTAAATTCTACATACACGTATAACGCAAATTCATATCAATTTGGATATATATATATATATATATATATATATATATATATATATGTATGTATACACTTTTTCATTATTCGGAAGCAATGATTTTAAATGCCCGATCGCGTAACAATAATTTTGTGGATTTTCCGAATATACGTTCGAATAAACCTTCGAATTGAATACGTAGTTTTGTTTGTATACGTTCTCTTCGTATGCATGCCTCTATCTATCTCTCTCTCTCTCTCTCTCTCTCTCTCTCTCTCTCTCTCTCTCTCTCTCTCTCTCTCTCTATCTATCTATCTATTTATCTATCAAATAGCAGTTGCCAATCGAATCTCGGCACGGCTTAAATCGAAGATTATCGTCGGACAGATGCAAACGTACGTACGTACGTACGTACGTAGTATACGTAAGTAGAGGGGTTAAATCGTTTTCGCGTGCCGATAAGAGATAATGGACGATATGTCGTGGATAGGGGGAGTATAATGGACGCGAGTAGTACCGAACGAGATGAGTTTTGACAAATACC
Source organism: Dolichovespula sylvestris (assembly GCA_918808275.2). Lineage (NCBI taxonomy): Eukaryota > Metazoa > Arthropoda > Insecta > Hymenoptera > Vespidae > Dolichovespula > Dolichovespula sylvestris. The sequence goes on along the minus strand of OU964986.1, from coordinate 2,120,614 downwards.
AGTTGCTCGAGATACTCTACATCGGGATAATTATTTATCGATGTAATAATGATTATAAACAATGATAATAATAATGATTATAATTAAAAGAACAAAAGAAAGATAACGAAGCACGCGAGAAACAACGATTCGTTAACGATAGAGAGAGAGAGATTAACGCGGATAAAAATTCCTATTTTTATTTACGCGTCGAGTATCCCAATCAAGGATATCATATATCTCGTTCGGATTTGCTACGCACGTCAAAGCGACCAACGTAACCCGTGTAACCGACGTAAGAGATTTCACGAGAGAATAACGAACCCGTAAATTCCTGTACGTATTGAAAGGGACGGCAAACGTAGGACGTGTTCATTAATCCCTCTATTTCTCGTAACATTCGTCGTCTACTTTCGTATCGCTTTGCCCCGAACGCTACACGTAAAACCATCGGGAAAGGGAAGAACGTGCGGGATGGCTTGAATATTCGTAGCTTCGCCGAAGAGTCGATCGTCCACTCGCGAACGTGTATCCTACCCACCACCCACCATCCACCAACCTCTCCACTCTCAATCCCTTCTCTCACCATTCTATACATTCGCTCGTTCACTTTATTCCGATATACGTACGTACGTGTGTGTATGTATACCAACTAAATCGAATCGTTCCACAGAAGGAAATTGAAATACGAAATCGTGAACAATGAATTCGGAATGGACTGAGAACGACTAAACAAGAGATGTAGATAGAGAAAAGGGATTGAGAAGGAGAAAGGTAGAAGACGTAGAATGAATGAGAATGAGAGGAGAACCGTGGAACGTCCTTTCGTTCGTCACTTCCTTTTGCGTAAAACCAATGACAATAGAATAGAGGATTCAAATACTTTGTAATCTCAATTTTATACGTCATGGGTACGATGCATGTATTTATTTATGTATGTATGTATGTATGTGTGTATGCAGACACATGTACTGTATTCTATGAAGCTTTATACAATCTGAAGACAAGACGAAAGGTCGATTATAATAACTCATAGCAGAGAGACGAGCGTATAGTAGCATCGTTGGTGGTCTCATAGAAATCTGGGACAGAGAGGCTCCCGCACACTGCATTTTGTCTTTTATCTCTCTCTCTCTCTCTCTCTCTCTCTCTCTATTTTCTTTAATCTCTCACACTCGCGAACGCGAGCAAGCAAGCAAGCAAGCAAGCAAGCAAACAAGCAAGCAAGCAAAGAAAACGTATACGTGGTTCTTGCCTGAAACGATTTTCCGTGGTAAATACTACGAATGCATTATATAAGTAATGATGACGTAATTACATTGACGTTAAAGCCCGTTAAATAGGCTTTGAATAAACGTTTGGAAAATGGAAAGCTCCCGAACGAGGATGAGGAGGAGGAGGGAGGGAGGACTCCCATCAAATAGTGAATTAAATCCGATTTAAACGGTAAATGTTCGTAACGTCGATGGCTCGTAGAAGACTATCAATCTTACGTGAACGGAGAACGTATTTCACTATTTCGAATGGCGGCAGATCGTATTTTGAAAGGGGTGGGAGGGAGGGAGGGGAGGTGTGGCGAGAGGGATATAGATACTACGAGGATTATTCGTTAAGGTGTAAAACCCACGTTATTTTGGCTAAACGTTATTTTCTCGAAGTAAAACCGAGGAAAGCTTTGAGATAGAATAAGGGCAAACACATCGGCGATGCTGCGAACGGGATGATGCTCTTGGAGGTTGGAGCTACTAATGCGTTAAGTTAAACTTACTTGAAAAGCACTCGGAACTTTGGACTCATAAATAATCTTGGATTTTCTTTTTCTTTCTTTTTCTTTTTTTTTTTTCCTTTTCTTTTCTTCTCTCTATCTCTATCTCTATCTCTCTCAAAACCTTTCGCAACTCTATCTCTCTCTCTCTCTCTCTCTCTCTCTCTCTCTTTTGTGCACGTTAAATTATATCATTAAATATTCCAACGTTCATTATCTATCGTAATATTTTATTAGCTAACGCGCGTTAGATCGTTGTATGTGCTTCCTCTCTCTCTCTCTCTCTCTCTCTCTATCTCTTCGTAATGAAACGCTCGTCGTTCGTGAATCTAGAATACGTCGAGTCCTGCGCCATCGTAAAGCGTTTCGATGAAATTTCTTTCACTCGTCCTCCCTTATCGTTGTTTCTTCCTTCTTCAAAAATATTACAAGAACGATCGAATAATTAGAAAGTAAAGAGCAGGTCAATGTTAATTGGTATTGTAAGGGGAGAAAAATTAAACAGAAACGAAGGAGAAGAAATTAAAAAAGTAAGAAGACAAGTCCGACGTAAACCGGAAGTAATTCTATTGAGAAATTGATTCTTTCCCGACCACCCCCTTCGCACTCCATCATCGTGCACCTTCGTTTTCTACAAATCTCCTAATCTTTCTGATCGAACGTAGCTCGATCAACGATCGAAATGACGAAACCGCGACATAGCGTTCACCACCAGCCCCCTCCCCCCTTCAACTTCACCCCCTCAACTTCATTACATCGCCGCTATACCACAGGTACAGCTTCGATAGAATATTTATCAATGTTTTTCTTCGTTAATTGCATCGACTACCACATCGACGTCTTCTCCGTTCGTCTCGTAATAACCTAATTTCCATTTTCCATCCCGTTTTTTCATTTCTTTCTTTTTCTTCTTTCAATCGACGTACCCGACCCCCGCGTCGGCCCCCTACCGAAGGTAAAACATTTTAATAATTTTTTTCCTTTCTTTTTTTTTTTTTTTCTTGTACTCTCCGATTTCATTTCCTTCGCAACGACAAAGGTCAAAGTTTCAATGCGATATATTCATTCTTGCTTCGCGTGTCTCGTTTTGGATGAGAGCGGAAGAAAAGGAGGGGGAAAAGAGGTGGGGAGAAGGAAACGGGGGTGGGGAGGAGAAAAAAGGGAAGAAGTTAGAAGAAGGAACGGGGGGCGACTTGACTTTATCTGCGTGTTCTCCTTGATTTTCTTCGTAAAAGAATCTTCAAAGATTCGAAGATGTATATCCATTCAACGTTTACGACTGTGATATATGACTTGATAAAGCAATAAAGAAAATATGTAAAAGATATTCTCTCTCTCTCTCTCTCTCTTTCTCTCTCTTTCTCTCTCTCTCGGAATTCGGTCATCGTCGTCTCCTTTGATATTTTACCAACGATCCAACTTCTATCTACCTAGATAAATACATACGTACGTAGGTACGTAGATACGCGCTACATAAATACGTACATACGTACGTGTACGCATACAGATACGCGGATACATACGCGCGAGTATACATGCGCGTATGGATAAAAAAAAAAAAAAAAGAAAAAAAGAAAAAAACATGAGTGTCATGAAAGGAAGGACATTTTTTTTCCCCTGCTGAATGAAAGAAAAAAAAAAAAAAAGAAAGAAAAAGAAAACACGGGAAAACGTTTTCTTTTGCTGTACCGTACGCGTATTGGATATTCCCGGAGGACTCTTGCAAGTTGCAACGAACGGCGAAACGTTTGAGATCATCGTACCGGAAGGACAAAGCGCATGTGGCACGAGACCAAAAGGAACAGAAGAGAAAGAGAGAAAGAGAAAGGGAAAAAATAGAGAGAGAGAGAGAGAGAGAGAGAGAAATAGTGGTCTCCTTAGTGGTATGAACATCGTACGCGTGACTGGAGTAACTCAACCGAGTTGGAAAGGAATTATGCTCATGCCAAAGGTATAATATTAACGTAAATACGAAACGAAAGAATATTAACGTAAAAACGAAACGAAGAAAAGAAGTTGATATATATATATATATATATATATACATATATCAGTAGTAAGTAATAACTTATAATTATCAATAATTAAAGAAATATTCAGAGATAAGAAGAAAAAAGATAATGGTATATACTTCAACATCTCAACATTTTATTTAAAACCAAATTTTTATATATATATATATATATATATATATATATATATATATATATATATATACATTTAATCGTTTTCACAAAAGGTATATTCTCATTTAGTAGAACGATCATTTTATAAAGCGGCTTTACTTCGATAAGTAGAAAATAATGAATGATGATATAATTTGGAATACCTACTGAGAATATGGAATAAGAATACGACGGAATGAAGTCTGACAATAAGTACGAGTTAATTTCATTAGATTCTGATAATGGAAGGAGTAGAGAGAAGAGAAGTATGAATTTTCATATTAAGATAGAACAGTTTCCATTTAAAATACATAATGTAATTCTCGCGTAATGCCGAGAACCAATATGAGGAAAATTCTCTTTTACGTTTTCATTCTAACGTTGCTCGAGTTAACGAAGGAAGTTTGGCTACCAAGAAGAAAAAAGAAAAGTAATAGAGAGAGAGAGAGAGAGAGAGAGAGAGAATCGTTTATTATAAAAAAAAAAAAAATCCTACTAAAAAAAATTAGTTTTAAAACCTTGCTAAACCTGCGAACGTTGGGAGAAAAAATGTTTTTTCGCGAATCTCTCGCGCGTTCGCTGTTTCGAAATATTTCTTTCTTTTTTTTTTTTTTTCCTTTTTCTTGCAAAATCATCCTCTCATTAAATATTATATCACCGAATTCGTCTCATTATCATCGTCTCGGATCGTGTATGATATTATCTTTGACTTATAATTCGAAGATAACCAATAAGACGTTACGTTATAGGGTTTACCTAGCTTTTTCTATGGCACAATCGTGGAATAAGAATAAAAATGGATTTCCCAGAGGCAGTTTGCTTATGTACTTGTCCCCCTCCTCACAAGTGTGCCGGTCACGTGCGCGCAGTTTGCGAACTTTAGTATACATTTGCGTTACCACTATTTCCTCGCGGACGTTTACGTTGCTACGCGGTTGAAACTCACGCGGGAAATGGAATACGGAAACGTCCAATGAATTCTTTCCACTTGTACGTTATGCCAAAAACAGGGGTTGGAGGGCGAAGAGGGGGGGGGGGAAGGAAAATGGGTTCGAAATACTTTCCATGGATTATCATGTACTTTACGATTTAGCGTATTCTGATTTATCGAGACAAGATCTTACTCGTTCTCCTCCCTTATTCTCCGAGTGTACAAATAGATACGATTAAATATTACGTTTGTCGTTTTACAACGGGAAAATAGAATGTCGGATTAGATACTTTTTTGAAACAAAAAAGAAATAGTAAGAAAGAAAGAAAGAAAGAAAAGGCGTAGAGGAACGAAGAGAGGAAAGATTTTTGAACGTAATAGAAGACCGTATATTAGATTTTACGATATTACCATCGTAAGCGTTCGACTAAATAATTTTCTTAGTAGTCAGCGAAAGGAATGATAGATATTTTTCTAATATTGCCGATTGAAAAGTCGAACTTTTCGATGGAATCGGAAATTCATAGTTATCGAAAATCGCCATATGAATTTTCGAGGAAAGTTATATGTATGTGTATATGTATATGTATATGTATATGTACATGTATATACCAATATATAGATGGATAGATAGATAGGTAATATAAAATCCATGTATTTCAGATGAATATAAGAATTGGTAGAACCGGAAGAAAGGATGGATATATCTGCCTATGTTGAAATTACGTATCTTCGATCCAACATATCTCACGATACTGCGATATAATAATATATATCAAGGAGTTACAGTAGTCTTTAAAAAAAAAAAAAAAAAGAAAGAAAGAAAAGAAAAGAAAAAAGAAAAAAAGTAAAAAAAAGAGGAAAGGGAACGGCGACGAAAGAACGAGACATCGCGAATAGTCACGAAGTAACATTCGAATCTTGAAGATTTAATGAAGAGACGTAGCCGAGATACCGTATGCGAGGTTATATCGTTGAAACGTTTGATATTGATTGGATCTCAAAGTACCGGAGGATTAAAAGTGGTATATATTACCGATCTAATTCGCGGGGATAAAAGGCAATTGATGTCAAATGTATTCGAAGAAAATGAAAAGGAAAAAAAGAAGAATGAAAAAAAATAACGTAGCAAAACAAAACAAAAGAAGAAGGAAAGGTATGTATTTAGCCGAAAGCAATGAAATCGTGAGACTTTTAATTATCTCCTTTTTTATTAGCAGATCGTAATGAAACTCGAACAGAGAAATAGACCGGATTTTCTCGGAACACGTTTCGCGCCGTGCCCTTTCGTTGATGTCATACCACCCCACAAACTTACTCTCTATCTATCCCTATCCCTCTCTCTCTCTCTCTCTTCCTCTATCTCTCCTTTCTCCCGTTTATTCGATTTAATCTGCCAATATCTGCACCGATCCACCGTCGATTTCTGATAGAACTTTCGCCTACTCGTTCGAACCTTCTTTATCTCTTTTTATATTTTCGTTGATCTCCTCCTTCGTCATTTCTTTCCTTTTCGTTACTCCTTTTCTTTTATTTGTTTCTTCTTTTTTGTATTTCTCTCCTCTTCAATTCACTTTTACCTTATTTTTTTTTTTTTTAAGCCAACCGTCGAAATACGCATCGTCGAAAGCACGAAACGATCGTTAGTAACGAATAATGAAATAATGAGCCGCCGTATGCACTTGCGTGGCAATTAGTATTAAACCGTAGTAAGGTTCTCTTACGAGAACGTATCACTGACGTGACTTCCTATACCCCCCTCTACCCCTTTCTGCCTTTACCTCCACTACCCCTTGTCCTTTCTCTTTCTCCGCGTCCCTATTCTATACCCCTCTGTCCTCTTTGAAAATAATTTGAAATATTTCGAACATCGTGTTACCTGAGGGGGAAAAATAAAACGGATGAGAGAAAAAAAAGTCAATTAATTACTAACGTTAACTACCTGAAATTTTTATACGACGAGGGTAACGCGATAATGCTATTCTCTCATTTTTACTTCGTTATATTCGATATGACGTGAAGATTTTTTAATAAATACACTAATAAGTTATTCCGCTTTGGGTATCAAAACGTAGAATATTATTTCTCCGAATTCTTCAAAGTCAACTTTTTTTTCCTTTCGTTTATTATTAAAATCTCTCTTTGGCAAAAAAAAAAGACAAGTATGAAACTGTATTCGTGGATATGTCCAACTTTAATGAACAGCACGCACACTCCGTTTCTCTCTGACAATCTTTCAGTGATGACGTTAAGTTAAACAAAGCGACTTTGTGGGGAAAATGTTGGATTGTTTTTTTCTTTCCTTTTTTTTTTCTTTCTTTCTTTTCAACTCGTTTCATCCGCCCACATGCATAAGCGAATGGCGGAGTTTAGTTTTCATTAAGCAGTGTATTTAAAGTTATTTCATTTAACAAAATTTCTTGTATAAAAATGGTATCCATTTGATACATGCATTTCACGTGATATTTCATCTCATATTTCTTTATTCGAATAACAGAGAGATGACTACGTAGAGAAAGAAAAGAACAGAACAGAAAAGAAAAGAAAAGAAAAGAGGAGAGAGAGAGAGAGAGAGAGAGAGAGAAAAAGAGTACAAAAGGCAATGTAATAGATTATGTAAAAGAGATAATTTTAACAGAATCCTCCCTCGCTCGCTTAACTATATCTAATAATAATAATAATAATACTCCAATGGAGAATGAAGAAATACAATACACTTTGAGGATTCACTTCAAAGCTCCCTTACAATTCTACGAGAGCTTTCCTACGATTTGTAAAAAGATAAAGTGAAAATTAGAACGGAGAAGGAAGAAATGGAACACGTTGGCATGTTGTTGAAAATTTCATGAGAAAAAGCGTTTGAGGTATTGTTCGTGAAATATTGGAATTTCGCAAAGCAATAGGTGACTCGTAGATTTCGACGTCATAGAGCTCGAAAAATGGATAGACGTGGATGGGGAAACAATTATGGGACATTATTGAATTCGTCATTGGACGAGGAACTTGGATAACACCTAATCGGTTCTTCAATTTTGCTTGTTAATAATAAACCAAACGAATGGTAAGAAAATTCTAGAGATCGGGTCGTTGTCGTAAAAGACGGGAAAATTAGATGTGTACGTTATAACGTGCCGTATACGATATGTCACAGCGTAAATTCGATCGGATAATAACGGCATAGAAGTCGTACAATAATCGATAGTAAGCTCTTTGGTTATGTAGATAGGTACTATGTAAGATAACAAGGGATGGAAGGATGATCGATATATCGAGGCTCCGTTATAGCGCGAGATGCCAACATCGTCGATTCCAGCTGTTGTTACTGTTGCACGGTTTAGTCGGTCTTCCCTTGACACATTCAACGATGACACGCACACGCACACGCACACGCACACGCACACGCACAAACACACACTTGCCGCTTATATAGTAGGGGTGCGCGCGTGAGCGCACTGCTCACGCACGCGCGTACTCGTGCGCTTCAGCACGGTTGGGCTTTTCATTAGGACGCGTGATTGATGATGCTCTATCGTACCGTGATATTATTTTGAGTAGGTGTGCGTACTACCAAGGTAGAAGCAAGCTCTTCCATTATCTGTCCTTTTAGTATAGAACAGAATCCTCTTTACATTCGACCACCACCACCACCACCACCACCACTAACACCATCACCACTGTCACCACCCACTCTCTCTCTCTCTCTCTCTATCTCTCTCTACCACCCACCCTCGTTTGTCGTTGCTTCCACCTTCGCTCAAACTTAACCATCCATTCCATTTTAACAGCCATTAGAAACCTCTTCGTTTTCTCTTCGTTTTTTTTATTTTTTTTTGCTTTTTACCCTTCCCTTTTTTCTTTCCTTCTATCTTTCTACCTTTTCTCTTTCTCTATCTTTGCCAACGCATCGAAACGTTTCGTTTGCATTACGTACGAACAATCAACACCGATGGAAGTTACTCGAAAAATTAATGGAAATATATAATACCGTCCAATCGAACGAAATGAAAATATTTCATTTTAATGCCGCCTAATGGAAACGCGAGCTTAAGCTCGTTCTCCTTACGTTTCAGTTTTTCCTTTCGTCGCTCGTTTCCGTATCGAGATATTCATTTCTTTTTTCTCTTTCCTTTTTTTTTTTTTTTTTTTTTGACTAAGTTGACTCGTGCGAATTCATTGTACTTGGGATAATAAAGCGAGGAGGGACGGCGAGCGTGGGAAAGAGGTGGTGGGATAGGGATGGGAGGTGGTAAGGAAAAGGGAAGGAAAAAAAGGAGAAAAGGAAAATGGATAAATGATTGAGTAAATTTGAACTGGTGCCAAACTCGTAACTGTGTTAGCTCTTGTGATTGATCCGAAGAACTTTGTTCTAGCTCGTGTAGGGTGGTAGAGGTGGAGTGGCTGGGCGGGGAAAGGAAGGGAGGGGGGGGGGATATGTTGAATCAAGCGTAAAAGTAGGAATGCTCGTTTAAAGAAATAGTACGGAAAACTGAATTTATTTCTTTGGCCATAAATCAGAATGAATTGGCCTTGCTCGAGAATTTGAACGACGAGCATTCGATAGGGAAATAATGTCGAACGGCATATAGCTTTGGCTATTCGTACGATTGCTGAGACCAATATCTTTAATCTCGACGAAAATTTACTTTCGCCCTTTTAAGCTCGTTTTAAAATACTTTTTGGTACCGTCCGACGTTACTCTATCGATTCGAAAATTTCTCTTATTCTTATCTGCAAAAGAAAAAGAAAAAGAAAAAAAAAAAAAGATAGTCGCGTTACGACTATCTCCTTTTACGGAAAAAATCGGGGGAGGTGGGGGGTGAGGTCGGGAGGGAAACGAATCAAATTTTTACGCACGAAAGCAAACGAGGTGGAATCGATCGATCGATCCGTTTCGTGTTCGATGGGTCCAACGATAGAGACTCCTTACGTGCTTCGCCAGATCGGAAATAAATCGGACCGATAGGAAGACTCGAGGGAACTTTAAAATATTCTAACGTGCGATGTATTTTTCAATGTATTTTTCGTTATATCATATAAAATATATATACATATATACACACGCATATATATATATATATATATATATAAATATAATTATTTATTTATTTTTCGTTTTATTTATTTCTTTATTCCACCTTATTGTTTACGTCCTTTCGACGTAATAACGCGGAAAAGGCCAAACGAAAATTCCTACGGTTACATGCTCGAATTATTTCCTACTATGCATTGGACCTATCCCTCGAATGTTAGCTGCACCAACGGAAATTTGTAAAAGCCAAGAATAACTGGTCGCCGTCGAAAGCAAGACCGAAAGCTCGTACGGTGGTTTTAGCCAAGGAAGAGAGAGAAGCCCTTATGAAAGTGGATTCTCCGTGGGTAATCGGCCGTATGATTTATAGTAAACCAAAAGGTCTCTTTACCTTCAATTCTGAAATAGTCTAAGCCTTATCGATCCCAATAGTACTCAATCGAGTTCCCTCCCTCTCCCCCCGTCCCCACGTCCCCCCGTCGCCACCTCGATCATAAGAATTCAATTCGTTGAATTTGTCGAAATTTATGAATTACGTTACACTTAAGCGATTGAAATTCGTTGATTGACTTTAACGCGATTTAACGTCGTGAGATTTGTTTTCTTTTCTTTTCTTTTCTTTTCTTTTCTTTTCTTTTCTTTTCTTTTCTTTTTTTTTTCCTTTCTTTCTTTCTTATGCTCCTTCCAAACGAATTACTCGTAGAGTGAGTTCAGGAAAGTTGTTCGGTAGTCACATCATTCCTTTGGATAGGTATTCATGATTCCAGATAGGAGTAGAAGAGGAGATACGAATGACGACAATACGGGTCGTTCGACGAGAAGGTCTTCCGTCCAACGATAGGAACGAAAAGGGCATGGAGAACGATTTTTCAGGACGTCGACGTTGAACGAGGGCCGAACCTTTTAGCACGTCGATGTAAGAGCCCGTCGAGTATATTCGGCACCGGAGGCCGAGGAACTCGGTGGCACTCTCTCTCTCTCTCTCTCTCTCTCTCTCTCTCTCTCTCCCTATTTTCATTTTTTCTTTTTTTTTCTCTGTCTCTCAAAGTCCCATTGCATGGCAGCCTTGAAGTATGACTTTCGAAGCTCTCAGTTCAGAATCCGTTACTTTTCTAAAACTCGAAAAAAAGAGAGAGAGAGAGAGAGAGAAAGTTCGAAAAGTTCGCGAAATACTTTTATGTAGATACTCACGCGTCTCTCTGCTAGCTTTATTATTACTTCATTCCCTCCGTCTCTTCCTTGCTTTGGTTCTTCCCACCCTCTCTCTCTCTCTCTCTCTCTCTTTATTTATTTCTTTCTTTCTTTCTTTCTCTTTTTTGTTTGTTTGTTTTCTTTCTTTCTTTCTTTCTTCCTTTACGTCTCATAGTTCCAGAAATTTTCGTCCAGTACGAATAAGACCTATGGTATCTGGAGATCGATGGATCACAGTTTAGAAACGAAATGGATATTCTCGAAAATCTTTCCTTCAAACTTCGTGAACTTTAGTTTTCGTACGATAAATTGTCCTTTAATGAAATAACATTTGTTTCTCCCGGGGGAATAATTTTTCTATCCAAGCGAGTGCACCAGCTGTGTGATTCAACGTTGCAAATGTGTTCGAAGTTTTGAGAGAGAGAGAGAGAGAGAGAGAGAGAGAGAGAAAGAGAGAGAAGTGGTTAACCACGGAAAAGAAAGAAGGATATTCAACATTCTCAAAATAAAAGTTTTCGATTTTTCCAGGCAATTAGGAGTGAGACCGTATTTCTTTAAAGTAAAATAACGTTTTCTCATGGATGGTATACTGAAGTAATACGTTTCCTTATTTTTCTCTAACCCGCCTCTCTACATCGTTGAATTTGACCTCCCGACTGTTTAAACATCGATTTTACGATCTATGCGTTAGGAGGAGTTAAAACGTATTTCTCCCCTACTTTATATATATATATATATAAGGTGATACTTTTAATACAAATCTTATTTTTGCGATAATACGACAAAAAAAAGATCATGAATGGAAATTTAACAATTTATAATTGGCAATAAACTTTTTTTCTCGACAAAATAACTAACTCATTTTTAAATGAAAACATCGTGATTTATTAAAGATCATGGTTACATTTACGAGGATTACCCTGTATATAATAAATAAATATATATATATATATATATATATATATATTTATCTCTTGAAAAGTTCTCGAAATCTCGTCGAAAGATTTGATCCTTTTCATCGTCTTAGCGATCCGTTTGATTCGTTTAAGAGTATCTCCAAATGAAAATACCTCTCATACGTTCATTAATAGTTTTCTTCCGTTTTCTCGAAACCAAGAACGATAGCTCACGGTACTTTTGTTCTCGTATATCTCGAGATTGTTCGTTGATTCTATAGCTCTTGAAGAAAAAAAAAAAAGAAAGAAAAAAGAAAGAAAAGAAAAGGAAAAATAGAAATGTAAGGTATCGTTATTACGTCAGAAATTTTATCCACAATTTTAAATACAAACGTTTACTCGCACAGATCAAATTTGTTGAACTCAGTTATCTCGTCCGGTCTGTTTTTATTTATTTATTTATTTATTTATTTATTTATTTATTTATTTATTTATTTATCTTTTTTTCATCGCCGACAAATATAGTAAGCTTTCAAGTCAGGATTAAAATGTAGCTACGACAATTTCGAACGAAATTGGATCGAACGAATTGGAGATATTTGCGTGAAATATAATAACGCTTTTATATAGAAATCGTATCGTTCCAACGGATCTAGAACCGTGCGTCGTTGAAACGTTTGCGTGGAAGTACGTACGTACGTACATACACTGTGTCCAGAGAAATGCCGGTAGGAGTTAGTCCGATAACACTTGGCTATTATCGAGTGGTAATTGAATGGAAGATTAGAGTAATGGAAACGACGCGAGGGGATGCGTTATGAGCGGAGCTACGCGATGAAGTGGTTTGTCTCGGTAAACTAGAATCCGAGAACGGATTCGCTCGGAGAACGAATAGAGATGCCGTGTAGGGCCCTGGTCGTACGTACGTACGTACGTACGTACGTACGTGTTTCGATTCTACGTTAACATTTACATTTTAATCCGATGCCGTATTAGTTCTCGAATTAGTTCCTTACTCGCTTTAAATGTCGATCGATCGATCGATCGATCGATCGATCGAACGATCGAGCGATCGAATACGATAGGGTGTCGCGAATCAAAATCAAAAGCCTTTCTCGTTTTTATCATCAAATAAAAAAAAAAAAGAAAAGACAAAACGAAATACCAGGATATTTCCAGGACAACTACTTTGATCCTTTCTATCTATCTTTCTCTCTCTCTCTCTCTCTCTCTCTCTCTCTCTCTCTCTCTCACTCTTTGTCTCTCAAAGAGGAATAGAGTTAACATTGTGCGATTTCGTTTGGATAAATCGTCAGTCAGGGAACGGATACGAATTAGCCTTCCCAATGGCAAATCTATGAATAATTTATATCCGTAATTTTCTTTGTTTCCATCTTCATCATTCTCCGGTCGAGTATCGATCACCAAGAGAATTACGATCGATCCAATCCAATCCAATCCTCGCCGACTCTTCCCCAGCCCTCTCCAACCCCCAACCCTCTAACTTCAACCCTCTTCGTCGCCACTTGGTGAGCTTCGTGTTTTTGTTTTCCTTTTTCTCTCTTCGCTATCGCAATATCGTCGATTAATCGTCCTGATGTAACCTGAATTCTGGTAGATCGGACGGTAAAAAAAATGCTAAATAAGAAAAAGATATGTTAGAAAAGAGAGAGAGAGAGAGAGAGAGAGAGAGAGAGAGAGGGATAGAGAAGAAGAGGAAGAAACGAAGGAAAGGCTGACGAGAAAATGACTTTTTAAACCACGCTCGTCTTTCGCGCGGCAACTCGTTAGATGCAATTGCAGTTCTTCCATTCCCTAACCTCCTCCTCTTATCCTACCTATAGATCCGCTTCCTTCCTTAAATTTTCGATTTCTTTCGTCTCCCCTTTCTTAATCCTCCAACTCCGAATTGGATCAATTCCATCCACGGAATTCCACTTCTCACGTTTTCTAAGTATTTCATTCCCTAACTTTCCTCATCGCTTTGTTACATCTCGATTCGTTTTACACTCGTACCATCGTAAACCCAGAATATTCTATGAATGGACTATGGTGATATATTTTTATGATGAATTTTTAGAAACGATCAATTGATTCGATCGCCATGCACTATAGAATTCTCTTCAAAATAATATATATATATATATGTGTGTGTGTGTGTGTATTTTCTATGTATACCTACGTATGCATGTGTATTTGTAGTAAACGTATTCGTACATTGGACTGAAGAATTATGTATTTAATATCAATAAGGTTTTATTTCGATCGTTCGTGAATTTCAAATCACGTAGAAGGAACTATATACTTAAAGGAAACTTGAGAGAGAGAGAGAGAGAGTGAGCACATTTTTGGCATCGTGAAAAATGCTTCGCAAAACTTGAGTCGTCGAATTCTAAATGAAAGATCCCAAGGACGGGCCTCTTTATCTCAGATACTCCTTCTAACTACCAACATGTTCTGCCATCGCCACTTATCCTTTGGTAAATTTCCAAACTTTCAACTTTTGCCAGAGACTCGCATGTAGTCGGCAAAGCGACTATCCAACTGCGGATTCTAACCGCAAATTACGCCATTCCACATTTCCTCGGGCTTCTCTCTTTGTTGGTCTTCTTACTCGTCTGGCGATGCTCTTCTCGTGGATGATAAGCCGAAATAAATCGACGTTTTAGTTTGGTCAAAGCTTTACGTGTAATTCAAATACCTTAAAGTCTGTCCTTCGGTTCAAAAACTTTGTAACATCGAGCCAATTAATAATAAACGATCGTCAAATATACGAGGAAATTTTCAATTTCAAAACGAATTTGGAAAATGAATGATTTTTCTTTTTTTATTTTGAGAACATAATATATCTCAAATCGATGCGAGTTACGAGAGGAAAATTAAGCGTAAGACAAATTGGGCGAAGAATATCGCGAGAAGGAAGATCAGTTTCGAAGTTTCTCATCCGAAGGAACGAAGAGGGAACATGGAAGAAGAAGTAGCATAACGAAAAGAAAATAGAAAAATACAAAAATGGAGAAGAGGATAAGGAAAATTACGTAGTAACGCGTATCGCAACGTTATACGAGGGATTTTGCTTTTTGAGAAAATTGTAAAAATTTACTTGTTTCAATAATTTCATTGTCTCAATATACCGAGTGTTATACGAAGATAATACTACTACGGAGATACTACACGGAAATGCTTTCAGACAATGGAAAAATAGGTGAGGTAACACTATTTTTTTTTCGTATAGTACGCTGCGTACGATCTTTCACATTCAAGGAAAAGCTTTAAAATCGAACGTGAGCACCGGCGTTTTAATACGACATTTACTCGAAAAGATTTTCCTATCTTTTTTGAAAAATGACAATTCCAAAGCACGCTTATCATGGTACTTTATCATTATCCTACAATTCGTTTCGATCGAAGGAGATCTTAACGTTTATGAATGTTAATCCAGTGACTTGACGATAAATTCGATTAAATCTTCATTTATATTATTATTATTATTATTATTATTATTATTATTATTATTATTATTATTATTATTATTTGCCTGGGAGGGGGCGATTTATAAAAGCCAATGAAATTTATTATTTTCTCGTGCCTTAAATGCATAAGGGAAATAAAAATTTCGATTTCGCTGCTACTTAATGACCCGTACATTATTATCGCATTAATACGATTTGTTTTATACCTCGTTTCACTTTCTCTTCCGTTTCTTTCTTTTCTTTTTTACTTTTTCTTCTTTTTGTTATAATCAAAAGTGAAAACAATATTTCTAGATAATACGGTATACGACGAAATTCAGAGAGGATTTAAACAACGAGATGAATAAAGGTACCAACTTTATTTTTATGAGTTTAAAATAAATCTTCGACCCCTTACGAAGGAATTCCAAATAAAAGATCCGAATTAATTGAGAATGAAAAGAAATAAAGAAATAAAATAAAATAAAATAAAATAAAATAAAATATAATAAAACAAAATAAAATTTTTCAATGTCGACGGACGACGGACCGATTGAAATATAAATAGGAAAATATTCCGTGACCTGAATAAAAATCTAGTAAAAGATGCATCCTCCCAATAAAATTCTATTTTCTTCTCTCTATCTCTCTCTCTCTATATCTATCTATCTATCTATCTATCTCTCTCTCTCTCTCTCGAGCCAAGTCTCACGTCGGCTTAATAAATATTTCAAGAGATAAGAGGCGTCGATAAAATTGGAACGTTCGTTCTCGTTCCCACGAAGGAACGCGACGTTCCATCGAAGTTCCACCGTCGAACGTCGTTCCCTTGCATGTCGTTAGTCACAGTCTGAGAAGGAACGGAAAGGATACAGCAGATTATGGCCTGCTGTTTGGAAAAACTTAACGTGCAACACCTTCCCTGACGATGTACGTGTGTTCCTGTGTATGCGCGTGTGTGTCTGTGTGTGTGTGAGAGAGAGAGAGAGAGAGAGAAAATTGGAATCGAACGGAGGCGGTTCGTGGAGGATATATAAGGTGACGTGATAAATGACGAATTGGATCTTTTAACGAGCCTAACGTGGCGGCCGCTTTCAACGGTGCCGTTGAAAATTTTCTCTTATCTTGACGTTTCTATGGTGGCGACGTTGAAATCGATATTTCATTGTTAAATCAGATTGTTTCGTACGAATATCTGTATCTCGTTACAAATTTTTTTCCTTCTTTCCTGTTCTTTTTTTTTTGCGGATAAAAAGAAGTAACACGCGCGAACGTATGCATGTACGTACTTACGTAAGGGGTAGGGTGGGAAAGCGAGCGTCGAAATAACGCATTGATCGTTTCTTATCTCGGATGGTTTCTTTTGGTTTTTTCTTTTTTTTTTGTTTTTTTTTTTTTGATCGAAACGACGTTCTAAAATCTAAACGCCAATAAGATTTTTACAAATATATTATTATTATTATTATTATCATCATCATCATCATCAATCGATATTCGCGAAAGGAGATTACAAAGAAATCAGGGTGGGGGTGGGAAGTAATATCGATAAAAAAGAACAAATCTCAAGACAGAGGAAGAGAAATCGTTTATTACGAAGTAAAGAAGCTTCGTAAACGCACTTTTATTTTCTTTCCCACGGAAGTATTTATGTTACATTATTACCGCGAGCGATATCTTCTTCTTGAGGGGAAACGAAAGGAAGATAAAGCCGGGAGGGTTGGGGAGGGTTGGGGAGGGGGGTGGGGGTGAAGAAAGAAAAAAGCCCACAGCACGGAACGATTCGACTACGTCGCGACTACGTGGAAGGAGCGAAGAAAGTTAATGAAAGATCCTAGAAAAAGAAAGGAAGTGGCTAAACGATAGTATAAGAAGAAGAAGAAGAAGAAGAGGAAGAAGAAGAGGAAGAGGAAAAAAAAACGGAAAAGAAAATAAACAAAAGCGTAGGATAAGGAAAATTATGCGAAACAAAATTTGCCTCCTCCCCTCGTCCCCCCGTCCCCCCAAACCCCTCGGAACGTTATGACGTCGGTGAAAGAGAAGATTAATAAGTACCTTCCTCTCCGGTACTTCTTAAATCTGCCGTTTGAAACGTAGTTATACATATAGAGGCGCGATCGCGATAAGGAAATTTCGGCCTGTAAATCTGCGGAAATCCCAGGGCGCGTGGCAGAGAAAGAGGTATATAGAGGGAGAAGGAGAGAGAGAGAGAGAGAGAGGGGGGGGGGAGAGAGAAATGAAGAGAGAGTTGGAGAGAGAGTCTCTACCCTCTCGCGGGAGTGTTTATCCAGCGGGTGAGCTGCCTGAATCCAAGCACACGAGTATAAGACGATCGTATGGGCGAGGGGTAGAGGCGGGGAATGGTGGCGCAGGCCTTATCTCTTATCGGATATCCGTGGAGTTCGGTGGCCAGGCTTGGCTACCGGCCAAAATGGTAATGCAAACCTTGCAGCAGCCACAACGCTTGGGCTTCGACCGAATCACATTTCCCTGGTATTCACTTTTCGCTTTTCCTCTCGGCTCCTTCCTTCTGCACTGGTAACTAGGGCACGCGTCAGAGAGAGAGAGAGAGAGAGAGAGAGAGAGAGAGAGAGAGAGTGGGGAAGATTGAAAGAAGATGAGAAAAAAGAGCACCGCCGATGGCGCGGCGCATCCCATTCGTTCGGTCTCCGCGTGATAGCAAAAAGCAGCGTCCCTTTTCACCCCGTTAATCATGCCGAAGGTATAACGTGACGATCGATCGAAATCACGACGAAGAACCCGTACGATCGTCCATTTTTTTCTTCTCTTTCTTTTTTTTTTCTTTCTATTTTTTTTTTCTTTTCTTTTCCCCCCCCCCCCCCCCCCTAATATCTACAAAACGAACGAATTATGTCGTTGTGAAATTAAATATTATTTCATTATCGTTGTAAACGTAATATTAATATTTTTAACGAACAATCGAAATTGTCTGATTAACGAGTACGTTTATGTGCGTATGCGTTTATCGACGCGCTTACGTATGCGCTTTACGTACGTGCGTACGCGTGTACACCTACGCGTTCGAACGCAAGCGAAGGGATATAGCAGTCAGTATGTTCGTGCGTATTTCGTTAACCGTATTCAATGGTCGGTGCTCGTCGGGTTTGAAAGAGATTGTAATTTGGAACAGGAACTTGTACGCAAGGTCTTTCATTTTCTCTCTCTCTCTCTCTCTCTCTCTCTCTCTCTCTCTCTCTCTCTCTCTCTCTCTCTCTCCAACTTCCCGCCTCCGCTCCATCCTTCCAGAATCGAAGGTCGTATCTAGGATCGATTCGAAGTACCCTACCGTTCGTTAGAAGCGTAAAAGCTAATGGCACGTGATTCGTACTGACGCTGCTGTTGCTGCTTGCCAGCGGACGTAGAAACGTTGGAAAATCATGCCCAAATGAAAATGGTCGGCCGTCAATACGCGAATAACGCGGGAACTTTATTAACTCGCACTCGAGAGAAAATCGACAATATTCTTTCTCTCTTACTCTTTATCTCTCTATCTCTAGCTTTCTCTCTCTCTCTCTCTCTCTCTCTCTCTCTCTCTCTCTCTCTCTCTCTCTCTCTTTATCCGACGCACGCGCACACGCATACACACATATTATTTTCCGCCTATACATTCGCATGACGTATACGACGGCTCGATGCTGTTTGATTCGAGCGAGGCTGCGTTTTTATTTCGAATTTCGAGGGTCGTCGATATCGCAATAATATCGCTTCGATGGCAGGGATCGGTAAATGGAAAAGAAATGGCTATTTTATTCAAAAAAACTCATAAAACTCCTCAGCGCGAGCAATCCATAATATAAATATATATTTTTCTACGTTGATCACTCTATGCCTTTCTATGAAAATCAAACAAAAATAGAAAAAGGAATTAGAGAAAATGAACAAATTTGATGAATTGATAAATTTTATTAAATATCGTAATCGAAGAGAGAGAGAAAAACAGAGAGAGAGAGAGAGAGAGAGAGTGAGTGTGAGAGGATAAAATTGATCGATCTCACACTAATATATATATCTGCTAATCCGTTAACTGCGTATATAGATCCATTTTAAAAGTACATAAATATTCCCTCTCCTTAACTTTATTTTCCATCTTTTTTTCTCTCTCTCTTTCTTCTTTTTATTTTTTCTTTCGTCTTCATTCTCACCTTCAAAACGGACTTCTATTCGCGCGGCAGGCTACTCGTGAAAAATTATCTATTTTTTCCCCTGCGCGATCTTCGCGAAACATTTTTCCAAAAATTCGGAAGAGTTAATATCGTTAAAAAGAAAAAAAAAAAATAGAAAGAAAAAGAAGAAAAAAAAACCATTATCGCACGAACGAAAGCCCTTGATCGGAATAATTGGCTCGAAAAATGCGTCCGTGAGAATTCCACGGCACGAATTCTGGCAAAGGTATGAACGAATGGATACTAAACCTTGAGCGAGATAATTCAGATTTTACATATTTCACTACATTGATTACCGCGTGTCGTTCTAAAAGAGAGGAAAAAAAAGCATAGGAATTTATTGATCAAATCTGAATAAATTTAACAAATTTGACAAACGAATATAGATGTAATAGAGAGAGAGAGAGAGAGAAAGAGAGAGAAAGGCGTAAAGAGAAGGCATAAGATCGATAGATCTCTCACTTATACTCTTAATCCTCGTCGAAAAGCTAAGGGAGTCGGTGTCGTTGTGGAAAGAATGGTGTGGCAGGAACGGAAATCGAGAACCGACGAAAAGCGATCGTCGCGCGAACTCAATATAGTGTTTGGAAAGTCGATAGAAACGGCTCGTGGAGAAAAGAAAGAGGCGATAATTCGAGGATAGTGGAAAGGGTTGAAAGGGTAAAAAAGAGAGATAGTAGTAGTGGTAGTAGTACCAGTAGTAGTACCAGTAACAGTAGTAACAATGATAGTGGTGGTAGTAGTAATAGTGATGGTAATAGTAAAAGGGCAAGGGTGACGATGTCACACGTCAAAGGTTTCGCTTATACCTACTCTAGAATTTCTCGTGTAAGACGAAGACGACGAAGTTGGTACGTTGCTCTTTCAACTGGTCGGCAGATGTATCTTGGCACGATACCAAGACTCTAATGGTATCCGGCAGCAGGCGTGGGAAGGTGGGAGAGGGGTGGAGAAACGGAATGGAGAGTATCGTCGAAATTATCGTTGCTCG
>OU964986.1:2082534-2095034 GCA_918808275.2 Dolichovespula sylvestris | reverse complement strand
GTATATGTATATGGTGTCACCACGCATGCATACTGCATGAGTGGGATATTGCACGTTGGTTCGCGAAAAGGTCGATTTTGAAACGATAAGGTAAATCGACGTACCGTAAATTCAAGGGAAACGCACAGTTACGGGACGATAGAGTAGGGAGTAGGAGGGACGGATATAGGGGTTATAAAAATTGCTATGAAAATATTAAATATTATACAATGATACGCGATGCGAACAAACTCAACGACGGAGAATTCGTTTTACCGTGTCGAACACGTTGAAATATCGTGAACCGTAAAAGAAGTTAGGTTGGATTTTATTGATCGACTAAAGTTATTAATAAAAAGGAAAAAGTTATTAGTGAAAGAGAGACGATTTGTGTAATGATCAGAAATTTATTGAATCCCTTTAGTTTGCTCCATCTCGACATATTAAACGTAAGGAGATCGAAGAAAGATATTATTTATTATAAAGAGAAAAAGAGACAAAGATATTAATATCGCTACGATGGATTGATAAAAATTATTATTTTTCAATCGTAGAAAAACGTATTGCTCGATAATAAATCTCTTTGAAAAGGACGGGTTTTAATTGCGTTCGCTATAACGATCTTATTCAAGTAGCTTCCTAAGAATAGAAGTCACGCGTTCTTGGAGATAAATATTTATTCCTCGAGGAGGATGCAATATATATTGTTATAGTTAACCCTCAAGATCCTTAGGATCCGTTTATCAAAGCAACCTTTCAAGGATCCGCTTTTACCGATAACAGCATCCAATACCGAATAAAGCATTTTCGTTGATTAGTTTCGTTGCTTAGCCGTCGCGAACAATATCTAACTCGAGTGGTGGTTAGTAATAGTTTTCTTCGACACCGAGTCAAAGTCCACGACGGTTATATATCGCATGAGAAAAATCGTTTTAAAAAATAATATGGATAAGTAATACCAATGGTTATTCCTTTTCAATTACTTGTTTACCTTTCGCTGAAGTAGCTAGACCAATACTGACGGGATAACGGATGAATCTAACCGAAACCTTTTCGGTTAACCCTTTTATGCCATCATTTTTATTACCAATACTTCTTATTTTATCCTCTATTATTGCACCGTCATCTACGCCGTTAAGAGCATTATCGTATAGATGCGATGTTACTGATGTCACGACATATAAGAAACTTGAAGAGTCGAAAAGGTTGATAAAACGAAAGAGAGAGAGAGAGAGAGAGAGAGAGAGGGAGAGGGGGTGAGAAGAAATAAATTGAATGTATCCTTTGCAAGAGATAAAAAAAAAAGAGAAATGGAGGGAGAGAGAGAGAGAGAGAGAGAGAAGAGAATAAGAAACCGAGCTGGTCATTTCAAAATTCAATGAATTCGAAAGTACTTGGTATCTTCGAAACAATACGCCATGATATATATATATATATATATATATATATATATATATATCCTGCAAATTCGTACAATTAATATCGAAAAAAAGGAATTATTAACGATTTTTTTCGTTAGATATTGCGATCGACTGATTCGAAAATTTCAACTATCTTTTCGAGACAATCGTTAATAAATAATCAACGATTATTCTAGGTCTCAATGTAAATTGAAATTGTGCGTATTGAAAGAAAGAAAGAAAGGAGAAAAAAAATAAAGGTAGAGAGAGAGAGAGAGAGAGAGAGAGAGAGAAAAGAAATATTAACTTATCGATCTGTCGATCGATAGAATCGTCGCTTTTATCAAAGTAGAGCATGAATGGGTATATACCCATAGTACGTATTTCGAGATCCATCAGGAGTGTTCGTTAATCCTATAACGAAAGGTTTCACTTCGGTCCGATGTTCCGCGTCCACGAGAGAAATTCAATTTCTACTGTCCCACCATACGGGAAGATAGGAGGTTGCCTGACCCGAATACGTGACCTAATACATCCGAACGGACTTACAATGTGCTCCAACCTATTTTCTCCTTTTCATTATTTCTTTCTTTTCGATCGAGTTTACCAAAGCGCACGCAACTTTTTCAGGAAAATTTATTTCACGTTAAAGCTTCTTTCCACCCCGCCTGCCCCTTGCCTCCAGTGTACCCGCCACCCGACTCCATAGTAATCGATGATAGTTTATAAATCCTTCTTCGATATATATCGTACAGGTTAGAGTGTATCGATACAAAGGAGAAAGAGAGAGAGAGAGAGAGGATTTTATCGTACAAAATCCGAATGTTTAGACGAGATAGAGAAAGAAGAGAGGGGGAGGGAGAGAGAGAGAGAGAGAGAGAGAGAGACCTTTTACGCTGAATTTCAGAATTACCGACCCTTTTTCATCCAACTGCGATAAAGTCTGAGAAATTTATTGAAACGACACCGCGACGCATCGGCCTGTCCGATGTGTACGCGTCGTGATCGATAGAAATACCAGCGATGCTATATTTTTCTCTTCGATACCTTGACTACGCCAGTATTGAGATCGTTACGGGTACCATATTTTTTTTCAGATTCATCGTGGAACGAATCGATCGTTTCTCTCTGAAATCACGGACGCGATTTTCTAGTCGGACCAAAAAAGGAAATTAAAAAAAGGAAAAAAGAAAGAAGGAAGGAAGGAAGGAAAGAGAAAAAGAATTTTTCTCGATCTCCCGAGATCACAATATACTGGTATACATATTCGTCCGATGTTGTTCCTCATTTCAAAAAGAATAGAAGAAAAAAGAAAAGGAAAAGGAAAAGAGAAATTAAAATTGCGGGATAAATCAATGTAGACGTTTGGGTTTTCAATTTGACATTAGTATCAATTCTGTATTGTCATACTTAACGATTAAAATAAGAAGAAAGATGTTAAACTGATAACGATACGTGCAATCGTTTGAATAACGTTATATCATTTACGTTGGAATATTTCCGTTCGTTCGATATTATTACTGTTTTTAATATCCGTAACCGTGCCCGTGACCACTTCCATGAGCACCATAAGTGCCACCTTCGTGATTATTGCCACCAGTGTTGTGAACATGAGCGAAAAATCCTCCGTGTGGATCGGAATGATACTTAACGATTCTCGTGTTACCACCTGGTTCTTTTATCGTGTATTCGCCTAATACGTTTTTGCCTGATTTTTAAATATAAATATATATATATATATATATATATATATATATATATATATATACTTTAATAGTACTTTCTATGAAAATAATATGATATAATATTGATCGTTTATAAATGATTACCGTCTCTATGCTCTTTCTGTCCATGATAATCCGCAGTATGATGATCTTCGACGCCATAAGAGAACTCGTATTTCGGATGAGCGACGTAATCAATATGATGGCCGTATTTGCCATGAGAGATAACTTCGTAACCGGGGCCCTTCACGGGTCCGTAAAAATGTGCGAAGCTATGTGCGTGTGCGGGGAGAGCATCGTTTATCTCAACAAAGGCAAGAATCCCAAGAACTATGACGAACTATGAACGAAGAGATTGTTAAGTTATGGTACACGGTAACGTCAAATTTGACGTTGAAATTGTTAGTTACTCGAAAATTTGAGAAAGAAATTTATTAATGTTTGGACGAGTCGAACATTTAAGTATATATCGTTAAGTCTTACTACTTGCTTGATAGTCTAGTTGCACGAGGAACGAACGTCCCTGAAAATCGGATTATTTATTTATTTATTTTTTTTTTTTTTAAGTATTAAACAATAAATAAACAACAAATGTCTTTTCACTTCGTGAAATTTTTAGGACAACGTGGTGTAACTTAAATTCGTAAATCTATTTGTAATTACGAATGAACTCGTTAAACGTCGTCATCGAGGAATAATAATTCGTTAAGGCGAAATTGTTCGAATACGAACCTTGAAGGCCATGTTGATTAACGATGTCTGATAGGTTCTTAAACGTCGAATGATACGTAAGCCGATAATTCCTAGACTTTATATACCGGTGTCCTGTCACCCGAGAGTTTCGACATTACGTCGCTATTTAACTATGACGATAGAAAGATCTATAGAAAATAATAGTATCGACCATTGCCGATATTGACATCGAGGTGGGAACGAAAAGGAAAAGTAAAGTAAAGTAAAGAAAAGAAATAGGAAAGAAAAGAAAAATAAAGAAAAAGGAACGAGATCGTGGAGCAGTCTACTTTCCTATGCATAAAACCCGTCGTCGTGCATTCCATCTACGGAAGAGCATAATCGATTTTGCCCGTATGACCGGGCCAAATGGAATTTCAATTTGTGCCTTTCGATCGATACTCTCTACTTACACCCTCGGACCAAAGGATGCTTCTTGTTCTCCTATCGTGATTCGATCAAAAACCATCGCGAATGTCGAACCAAATGATGAAACCTTAGAAAGGAGCGATCATGATCGAATATCGTCATTTAAACGAATGACACGATGATCTTTAACTAATAAAGTCGTATCGTTTCTATTTCGACGTCGGATTAGAAAAGAAAGATAAAACATATATACACATATATTACGAGGAAGTTGGTGCATGGAATTCAGAAAGGACGTCGAAAACGAAAGAAAAGAAAAGGAAGGAAGAAGAAAAGACTATTAAATCCTGACAGGAGCGTGCGTTTATTTGTGTGTGTGAGTGAGATACAAAAATTCCGAGGGAAAAAGATGCATCCTATTATGAAGCCGTCACCATCGTTAACATTCCAGAGAGAAAACGAGTTAAGATGCTCCAGGGATTATCCTTCCTTCATTTTCTTCTTTTCTTTTTTAATCATGTACATCGAATATCTGACAACGTCAGCAACAACAGCATAACAACGACAACAACAACAACAACAACTACGACAATGACAACGACTATGGCTATGGTGTCGATCCTCGTTACTTTTCCAAGTTGAACTTTTATGTTATTAATATACATTTCCCTCCCTCGTGTCATGCTCGTTTGATTAGTTTGGTGAACATCGCCTTTAACCTCCTGCCCCCTCCCCTCCCCTCCCCTCCCCTCCCTCCCGCCCATAGGAACATTCCTTTTTAATAATTCAACGGTTTCTAACTTCTATCAAGATCGACCGAAAACTATATGTATACAAGTGAAGTAAGCGCACTCGAAGAAAGTTTGGCATAATGTAACCACTTAATCTATGCAAGTCGGATCGATGTTACCTATAATTAATTTTAATCGAGAAAGTTCTCCCCCCTTATGACTGAATTCTGGTCCGATATATATATATGTATATATATATATATATGTATATTTTATGTTTGTGTGTGTGTGTGTGTGTTAAGGCGTAAGATACTTTTTTAAAAAAATTAAAAAACTTTGGATATTACGATCGATAGTTTACAAGCTACACATTTCAACTTAATTTTCTCGCAAAGTAGAGAAACGTAAATATATATATATATATATATATATATATATATATATATATATATATACACAACTTCGAACGATATAATCAACGAACGCGTAAATTTTGCGATTTACTAAGTGCACTCTCCTAGAGTGCATTTATCTAGACCGCCAAAATTCAATATATAGCTCTTATCGGCTTCTATCTTAACGCAGATAGAAACTATAAGTCATGATCGACTTGGTAAACCTGAGAGATTTCATAGATTGAAATGGAATTCTCGAAATTTTCTTTGGAAGATACCTCGGTTACATTCCTAACGGTCTATTCGTATCCATTCGTTTGCTTTGCTTTACAGTCAACGACCTTATCGATCCGAAGTGTGCGTGGGCGTTACGTAACTCAGCTTCCATTCGCAGAATCGTAAAATCGTATGCGGTTGACGGTACGAGCAAGATTCTTTTTATTAGAGAGAGAAAGATAGATAGATAGATAGATAGAGAGAGAGAAAGAACGATAGAGTAGCTATAGAAGGGATGCTTGCGAATGGTATGGAATAAGAAGAGGACGAAGCAGCGAGTCCTCTCAAGCAGAGACAATTTCATCACGCTCAACGATGCGCGAGAAATGCACCGAACGCCATGGCAGAGTCGTGATTCACGTTGCATCGACGTACGACGGGTTGCCGTTCCCGATCGTTGCCACCGTTTTCTCACTTTTACTCTATTTTTCGAGAAGTAACCGACTACGATCTGCGCGATCCGTACTAATACGATTCTGCCCCAATTCCATTTTTATCTATATCGCGATTCGCCCGTTGGTTGATATTAATAATTCTTCCTCTACCTCGTCTTCGTCTTCTTCTTCTTCTTCTTCTTCTTTTTTTCTTTTTCTTTTTAATTTCACTCGAGGATCATCCTGGACGAGGGCTTAACTCGATTCCTCTCTCTCTCTCTCTCTCTCTCTCTCTCTCTCTCTCTCTCTCTCTCTCTCTCGTTAGACGTTGGGATTGCTTTTCCCCGGAAGAAGGTACCATCAGAGTTTCGTTGGCTATTTTCATCGAGTTTGTTTTGAGAGATGGTCTTTACCATAGGACCAAAGTTCCGTCGTCGTCGTCGTCGTCCTCGTTCGATGGCCCGCGTTAGTTTTCTAATCTCGGCGTTGAGTTTATTTGAGCAAGGAAGTTAACCTTCGAAGTTCTCCATAGATCAACAACTGTCCGTTAAAGAATATTTAATTCGTGGCGACGGGAACGCTATCTTTGCATTTCGTCGATGATCCCATCCCCTCCCGTTAGGCCAATGATTGCGAATTTTAAAAGATACCACTTTATACGTGTCAACTGTCGTTGCAATTGTTTCGCCAGAAACGATTTGTCCTTCTTTTTAATTCTTTGCTTTTTTTTTTTTTTAGAGTGAGAGTAACGTACGTGACACGATCCCCCTCAACCCCCACCCCGCGCGTTTGCCGATCCCAAAGGATTTTCAAGGAAATCATGATGGAAAAGGTGATCGGCGGAAATGCTTTAACGTTCTATGACAGTGGAAAAAGACAATCGGACAATTTGTCGCATTTTGTCAGCGAAATATCGGCCGAAAGAAGAGCTTACTTCATTGGAATTCGGTCTGGGATTCGTTGCACACCGTTCCCGTTGCAACGTGAGTAGCCAACAGATCGCTACGTTTCCTACCGAGAAAGGAAAGACGAATGATCTTCGGATTCGTCTGCGAGGAAGATAAATCGTACGAAGAAATCTCTAAATTTAAAAAGAGAGAGAGAGAGAGAGAGAGAGAGAGAGCAAGAGGAAGAGAGGAGATCGTTTCTACCTTATTAATAAATTAACATCCACTTGGTATCATTAAATCAACAAAGACAATTTATTCTGACATTTTAATTTACATGAAAATAATCGATAATGATTCTCGAGCGATCGTTTATTATCGATGCTTGTGTCCGCCATAAGTACCACCGGAATGATCGTTTCCACCATGATTGTGAACCTCGGCAAAGAATCCACCATGAGGGTCGGAATGATACTTGACAACCCTAACGTTACCGCCGGGCTCGTGCAACTGATACTCTCCTTCCACTTTCTTTCCTATTATCGAAATCATGCTTTCAATCAATGATCGAAATCATATTTTTATTAAAGACAAAAATAAATTAAATAAAATAAATAAAATAAATAAATAAATAAATAAATAAATAATAAAACTTTCGACGATCAATGTATATTTCACTAGACGATAAATGTCGCCTAATGGTATATATGTACCGTCCCTATGCTCGCTCTGATCGTGATGATCCTTCGTATGATGATCGACAACCCCGTAAGAGAATTTGTATTTTGGATGAGCCCTGTAATCATGGTAATGATCGCCATGTTTGTCCTTCCACGTTATCTCCTCGTGATTGCCCACCACCGGTCCGATATAATGTTGATACGAATGTGCATGCCCATGGGAACCGCCATGATCTCCTTCCTTCTCCCCGTCGTCTGTTTGTCATTTCACATAAATATTACATATAATTCGTCGACAATCATATTACAATTTTCTTTGTTCTCTCTCTCTCTCTCTCTCTTTATTTTTTATTCTTGATCGTACCATCGTGATGAACCTTCGGAACGGCCGTGACTACCGCGAATAAAAGGAACAAGCACAGCATCGACATCTGCAAATACAAAAGGAAAAACAAAAAACGAAAAAGTAACAACAAACGATACTAAAAAGGAATATCGTGTTGAATATCTGTGAAAGAAAGCAAAAACAAAAACAAACAAAAAATGAGAGACAAGAAAGAAAAGATATACCTTAAAGGTAGGAAAAGAAAAAGAAAAGAAAAGAATATCACAGCGTGCGTTAAGCAAAATTTTGCGGCGACTCCTCTCCCCTCCCCCCCCCCCTCTCTCTCTCTCTCTCTCTCTCTCTCTCTTTGTAAATTAATTTTCATAGAGTAGAAGTCCGAGCCGTTAGGTATCGCGGTAATATGTAACAGAAAATAAGGAAGGATCTGGCGACGGCGGCTATGATGTTGGGCGATGTGACTCGGCGACGACGACGTAGTCGTAGTCGTAGTCGTAGTCGTAGTCGTAGTCTTAGTCGCCATTATTCTTTCGCACGAATACGGCGGCCACCGCGGAACGAAGTTGCGGGGACGCTTTTACAGCGCACATAAAGACCTCTAAAACACGCTGCGCTCGTACTTTACGGTCACGACTCCGCGCGTAATACTTTGTTCAACGTTGCTACTCGCGATTCGTTCTATGGAAACGGAGGAATGAGGAATGGGGAATGGTTGGGAATGGTGGGAATCGGAGGGAGAGAGTGGTGGGAGAGGGTGGTAAACGGGAAAGAGAGAAAGAGAACAAGAGGAAGGAAGGAAGGAAGGAAGGAAGGAAGGAAGGAAGTAAAGAAGGAAGGGTTAAGAGGGAGTTTCGAAAGAGAATTAGGATAGAAGGACGAAAGGGGAATAAGGACACGATCATCCAGGACCTTGTCGTCGTTCTTTCATCGACGAGAAGAATTTCGTCGGAGGGAGTAAACTCTCGAACGTCGAAATCGAGATCGGTTCGTCGACATTAAGCACCGATCTCATCTCACCAAGATTTTCTTACTCTCGATTCTCGCATAGGAAAATTCTTACCCTTCCCTTCGGATTATTCTCTATGGAGAACTCGTCCTTCCTAAGATCTCTACTAGGACGAATCTCTCGTAGAATATCAATAGGATTCTTCGTTGGACTTTTTTTCTTTTTCGGTTCTTTCTTTCTTTTTTTTTCTTATTCTTTTTTCTTTTTTTTTTTTTCGAGACGGTAGATACAAGAGAACTTCTTTATGGGATCCAATTCTTTAACCCAACCCCCATCACTCCCTCCTTCTCTCGCTATCGCACCTCGTCCTTAATTAATATCGGTCAAATCAGTACGAAGTAAAACTTTTTCTTCTTTCTTCTTTCCTTTTAATTTCAATCGAACATCGCAAATTTTCTCGCGAAACTATACCTCTTCTTTTTCTCTTTTCTTCCTTTTTGTTCATTTATTTTGTTAACTTTTTCCTCTTCCTCCTTTG
The DNA here is from genome assembly GCA_918808275.2 of Dolichovespula sylvestris. Classification (NCBI taxonomy): domain Eukaryota; kingdom Metazoa; phylum Arthropoda; class Insecta; order Hymenoptera; family Vespidae; genus Dolichovespula; species Dolichovespula sylvestris. Next base: position 2,085,660 of record OU964986.1, on the reverse strand, counting down.
AAATAAATTTCGATTGATCTCTCTTTCGTCGTAGAATGTATGTATGTATGTAAATTTGTTTTGACTTAATACGATCTCACGTTTCTGTTTTGGAACCTACCTTCAGTTCGGCAAAGTCCATGAGTAAACTTCACTCACGAAAATCGACGATGAACTGTTACTCCAGTAGGAGTAGCGTGTTCGTTTTATAGCAACCCGAACTGACTGTTCCACTATAAACCACTAATTCGTTTGTTATACCCTGCGATCGGTTTCGGTGGTGCACACACAAGTAAGAAGAGAGGCGGGCCTTGGTCTCTCTCGGTACTAGTCGTTCGAATGATACTAATTCCACTAAAAGCACCGTTACGATCTCAATTTTCGTCATCGCCAGGCACAAGCTGGTATATAACGCGGCTTCATTTATAAAGAAAATTCCGAAACTTTTTTTCTCTCCTTTCTTTTTCCTTTTTTTTTTCTTTTCTTCTTTGTTCTTACCTTTTTCTCTTTCTTTTCTTTTTTTTTTTTTTTTTTTTTTTTTTACGACACGCTCGATAGGACACCTAAAGAGGAGGAGTAACGTTTAGTTTATTACGCTCGTTTTAATCAGCTCGATCGATCGATCGTTTTATATCACGTAAGTTTAAAATAATGATGCAAGAAACGCGAACGAATTTAAGTGTTGTAATATTAATCTCGGATCTTAACTTCGTCTCTCGATCCAATCGAGAGGATAAATGAAGATCCTCCTTAACTTATATTTTTAATAATCTTTGTTTATATTCCCTGTATTCTCATGTTCATTGAGGGACAACGGAGATTGGGGGAGGGTATTTCATTTTTCTAGAATTCCTGCCGATCGTATTCGTTCTCGAAAGCAGGAAACAAATCAATGTGTTTACATCCTGTCTCGACTCGTCGACTCACCGTTCTCTATATCTATCTATCCATCTAGATATCTATCTATCTTTTTCTTTTCTTATCGACAAAAAAAAAACCATAACGTTAAAACTATCCAACGAGTTCTAGGTGACGGACTTGTCGATACTTTTCCATTTGGGAAATCTGTCAGGAAAAAAACCGATAATCATAGCTATCTAATTATAATACTGTGGTTTATACCGTATGACTTTTATTACACTCCTTTCCAATTCTAGAAATTATTCAAATCTAGAGGGATTATATATATATATATAGTCCCTCACACACACACACACACACACACATATACATACAGTTACTCTCGATGTATTTATATCATACTCTATCCGCCGAAATTCGATGATAAATGTTAATGCCATAATATGAGCCATGCGGAAACTGGCCATTGTCACGAATAATGCGAGATAACGTTGCCGGAAACATTCCAAATCGCTTTGCCCTTAAATTTTTGTTTCTTTTCTATTTGATTTTTTCGCGATTAATTAAATCGTAATAATTATTGACACGTATGCCGTCTGTTTCAATACGCATATGTTTTATTCGACCACCTGCGATTTTACATTGTCGCGATTTATTTATTTCTTTTCTTTCTTTTCATTACATACGAAACGTTCATTTGATTATTTCGAAATTTGAATGAATCAAGTCTCGTATAAGTCGCGCGTATATTAATAATAGAGACAAAGCCGACGTTTTTGATGGGCAGAGGGGGAGGGGGGTGGGAGAGGAGGGGAAAAAAAAAAGAAAGAAAAGATTTTATGACGGATTTTCATTTTCGTTGTACTATTCTTTATTATTGTTACATGGCCTACAAAACAAATGTCGCGAGAGTTAATTCTCACGTTACGAGAGCATTACGAACAACGTTCTTGTCACTCTTATTTCGTTAAAGTGACATAATAATCGTCGCGTTGCGCACTATCCACACCGATTTTTATCCAGATTTTCTTGTTTCAAACGACGGAGAAAGTTTTGACGAACGAAAACCTTTTTACTTCCTTCTATTATTTGTCGAGTGTACTTGTTTTAATATTTTTCTATCTTCATCGACAGCCCGTAAAATCATTTCGCGATAATTGCGACATGGGTTTCGATAAATGGACAATTAAAATAAACAAAGGAATAGTTTAACAAATTATCTGTCTCTCTCTCTGTCTGTGTGTGTGTGTGTGTGTGTGTGTGTGTGTGTGTGTGTGTGTGTGTGTGTGTTACTTTTAAATATTACAGACACGTGTCTAATGTAGATTTCATCGTATAGTAACGTCCGCGTGAAGAATATGTGGTAAAGAAAAATTGTTGAAACGTGACAGGAGAGTAAAGAAGTTATAAAAACAACAGATGGAAAAAGAGAGAGAGAGAGAGATAGACAGAATGGACCGACTTTTTATGCTAGGCATTTTTATTCTAAACTGTTTACAAAACTGTACAAAATCGTTATTTAACTAGTTGTTACTACAAAATTTACAATCTATAAACTTTCACCTCGAGCGCGAGAGAAAGAAATAGAATAGATGGATCTTAAATATAAATGAAAAACAAAACAAAAAAAAAATAAGAAGAAGAAAAAGAAAAATCTTTTCCCCTTTCTATTATAAATAATATTTATCGGCAGAACAATTTGGTCTTTAGGCTCATATCGTACGAACTCAATGGGCAGGGTGTCGTTAAAGCAGGTATCAGAGAGTTTTGAACCGAGTAATTCGATAAAGGTGCTATCCACGTTCCCTCGGAAGACGTAACGCCCGATTCGACGTCGACTCTGTGAAAAGAGGAAAAGAAAAAAAAATAATAAAATGAAATAAAAAAAATATTTAAAAAAAAAAAAATAAAAAATTAAAAGGAACGAAAAGGAAGAGGACGGAAAAAAGTAGAAGTAGGAGGAATGGGAATACATGATCTCGTTGATATCACGACGTATATGAAATAAAAATTAGAGCAAAGATCTTTCCGACATAGACCTATTATTTTTATGATTGTTATTATTATTATCATTATCGTCATCGTTATTATTATTATTATTATTATTATTATTATTATTATTATTATTATTTTTATCGTTATCATTATAATAATCGTTAGCATTATTATTCTGATTTTCTTTTCGGAAAAAATTAATATACTCGATACATGCACGTATGTATCTACTACGCGTGTATATATATATAATACTTGAAAAAGACTCACGTCTTGAGAACAGGCGATGCA
>OU964986.1:1967534-2080034 GCA_918808275.2 Dolichovespula sylvestris | reverse complement strand
CATAATCGAATTCATTCGTTACACGCAAGGGTAATCAGGAGAAACGTTAAATTGGACAGTACTCGAGATAATTTAATATTAATCAGCATAAAATGATTAAGTTTGACGGATTAAATCCAATTACAATGTGACGAAAATTATTTTACACAACGATAAATCCAATTGACATATTTGAAAATTAACAAGCAATATTTATTTTTCTCTTCCTCTTCTTCTTTTATTTTTTCTTTTTCTTTTCTCTCTTTCTTCCATAATCCTTTGGTTTCTCATTCAAACAAACTTATACCGACGCATCCGAAAAGAGGAATGGTAATTGGGAAAACGAAATGGAAAACGTTGGACGGAATCGATAAAACACCGTGTAGATTCGCAGGGAGTTATAATACATACATACATATATATACGTATGCCGCGCAGATTCTAGCTGATAGTTAAAGTTAGGCTATTTTGCATGTATTTTACTTGGAAACTCGCGTTACTAGTCGTGAACGGTCCTTTCTCATTTAGACTCGTTCAACTTCGATCAACTCGCTCGGAGTTCAATTATCCAACACGATTCTCTAATTATTCAATATATTCCATCGGATGCGTATAAAATACTACATATAGTTCACTTCCATGCTAAGAGATTGAAATTATCTTATCTAGCAAGTAGTAAGAAAAATTTTCAGGAATTTCATTAGAAATATTCCTCGCACGTATATATATATATATATATAGAGAGAGAGAGAGAGAGAGAAAGAGAGAGAGAGAGAGAGAGAAAGAGATAGATATATAATCAAATCCGATTCGAGAGAGAATATTTTATAGTTCAACGAAGTACCACGATCTTGGTGTGACGTAAGGGTAATTTACATTGAACGCACGAGTACACGAGTATTATTATTACCTTGTAACCGGCTTCAGAGAGTGCAAGGGCAATCTGTAGACCCACGCACGTATCGCAGTTGGTTACGAGTACGTGACGTTTGTTTCGCAACTCGTATTCGTCTCCGGCATTTCTCGATTGTCGCATCAGATAAGCGAGTAGCGCAGCGGCTATAGAGCAAAGGGCTAAAATCTGAAGTGCCAAGATGGCGCCGGTTTCGACGTCCATCGCGATCGTATTATCTGTAAAAAGAAAAAGGAGAAAAGAAAAAGAATGAAAAAAAGAAAAGAAAGGAAACGAACGAACGAACGAACGAACGAACGAAGAAAAAAAGAGAATGAGAGAGAAAACAATCGTTTCTTTTGAGAAATCTTTGGAAAGTATGGTAGGAACGAAGGGAATCCTTTGGAGAAATCGAGTTGAGCCGAGACGTTGAGTCGATGATAAGTCGATCCTCGAATTTCCACGCTGTTGCCGTGGCCGTAGAGCAGTTGCCGTAGCCGGCGTTCGTGCGCTTCGAGAAATGCACCGAAGAATTCGTTTTCACGTGAAAAGTGAACGGGAGAGCCAGCGTCCTTTCTAAAAGCGTATCTTTCCTGAGCATAACGAGACACAGCCGATCGACGACGACGGTAAAGCAACATTCTCGATTCCTTTTCACGATCATTCTTACGTCCCACGGATCGTTCCTCCACGAGAATATTCTCTTTTGATGTGGATATGTACGTCGGAAAAATTGTCGGAGAAATAAAGAGAGAGAGAGAGAGAGAGAGAAGGAATGAAGGCACGTAAAAATGCGGACGAAAATCACACGGTCGAACGATTTAATAGATTTTCGGATCGTGTTGCCGTTAATGTGGTGAATTGATTAGCCCGGAAGGACCGTACTCTCACGGTAAAGGTATAAAAAGGTCTTCCTCCGTCCTTTCGTCTTCCTACGATGGGTATATTTTCGCCATTGAAAATTCGACAGTGGAATTTTGATTCCACGACGAAAAGTCAAGAGAAAAAGAAGAAAGAGAGAGAGAGAGAGAGAGAGAGAGAGAGAGAGAGCAGTTGAAATCTCGTCGAGTGATCGACGACCATTTTCTCGTTGTATATTCGATCGAGTGCATCTACTTTCAAATCACCCGTCCGTTTCTCGTGTCGATAATTTCATTCGCTTCTTTGTTGATTTTCGTTGACGGGGGAAGGAATGGAAGGATGGAAAGAAAGGGCGGGACGAGAGAGGGGCAAAGGGAAAAAAGGTAGGAGAGAGTAGAGAAGGGAAAAAGCGAAACAAAAAAAAGAAAAGAATAAATAAATAAATAAAAAAAGAAAAGAATCGAACAGGTCAATTTTTCCCCGATGGACACTCTAGTGCCTTTTCCCTTTCTATTTTGTTTTCTTTGTTGTTATTGTTGTTCTATTTTTTTCCTTCTCTTTCCAACGCGATAACATCGTGAATCGTTTTACCCGGCGAAACGTACCAAATGCATCGGGCGTTGACGTGCCTCGAGATTATCGAATTTGGTGAATATCTTCGGTTTCCGGTACATCGATCACGAGGGATAGCGACGTGGAAAAGCGAGAAACAATTTTGTTCGACGTCTCCGAAAGGATTGCTCGTTCCGATTAGAAAGAATATCTTCTGAAATGTTTTACCAGATAGTTCCGTACGATCCGACCATAAAACGTTAGATACCTTATTTAAATTTTTACGAAAATATTTACCTATTACTATTAATATATCGTCTATGGTAGTACCATATTAAATAATATTTATTTATCGTTAATCGTATAATACTATATATATATATATTTTTTTTTTTTAAGAGAGAAAATAATCGTTTCCACTTATTCTTCTTTGTTCTATTCTTTTCTTTTTTTTTTTTTCTCAAACGTACGACAAAATATCGATTCAAAGTCCACGATAATTATTATACTCCGTGTAAAGATAAAACCGTCGATGATGTCGTTTCTTTCAAGATCAATGATTAATAACAGCGTTGAAGTAATAGTCCGGTATTAGCAAACGATGTTAATCGACGGTGAGAAATTTAATAGATTATTATCCAACCGTGTACCACCCTCCCACCCACCTCCTCCCCATCCATCCTCTCCCTACACACGCACAGACACACACACACACACACACACATACAGAAAATGCGGTAGTTATTAATATCGATAAGAAGTTGTAATTGATAGATCGAAAGTCTCTGGAAATGATCGACGATACGTCGTAAATGAGAACGGGAGACGAGTCGGGTAAGGTTCTTGGTGAAAGTAAAATAAAAAAAAAAAAAAGAAAGAAAGAAAGAAAGAAAAATAAAAGTATGGACGGCCAGCGAAATTATTTTTCTATTGGCGAATCAAATTGACGTACGTTAAAGAACCATGTCGTTTTCGTGCCCGTTAAGAAAACAAAAAATAAAAATAGAGAGAGAGAGAGAGAGAAAGAGAGGGACGAAAATATAAAACAAAAAGAAAATGAAAATGATAATGATTCAAAGAGGGATCATCGTGCAACAAAGAAGACCGGAGGACGTTTAATTTCCATGGATATTAGCTTTTAACAGGACAACGCGCGTTTCGCTACAAATCGTTCATTTTTGCCTTTTGGAGAAAGAAAACTGACACGTGTGTTATAAAGCGTTACCCCGGGTATTTAATACACGTTTCACTGGACACACCCGTAAACGAGATGGATGATATCGTCGTTTTACTCGGACTACAAACGAAACCGCGTGTGTGCACCTGCCATCAAACCTCTACTCCACCGCGTGGAGAGTTGTTGGACGCGCATATACGGGCTACGCGCTTCGACGAGCACAGCTAACTTTCTCTGGAATGTTGTTGCATCCAAAAGAAACCAAAGCGATGCATGCTCGATCGTCTTCCCGACATCTTCTTTTCTCTCTCTCTCTCTCTCTATTTCCTTATATTTGTTTTCTCTCTTTTTTCTTTTTTTCTTCATTTCGTCTCTCACAAACTTCCCTCTCGTTCATACGCATCGTCGATCAATTTCACTTACAAAATAATTTTTTTTATAATTATTATTATTCGCGGACAATTTCGTTTTGATTAATCCCATATTGATAAATTACAAACGTCGATATTATTCGTAAAAAGGAATATCTTTTATGGCAAAATTAAATTGTATCTTATTTGTATTTAATTCAATTTTACGTTTATATTAGTATTGTTATTGTTATTATTATTTTATTATTAGTATTATTATTATTATTATTATTATTACTATTATTATATTCTTTCAATGAAATATAGAACGCTTAATATTAGTCGAGCTAGAACGTAAACCATTAGAAGAGATTTCTAATTTGATAATAATTAGGTTCCTATCTATAAAATCTCGACTTTATAATCAAGCCGTATGACGTATTACATAATCTCAACGTAATTAATAGTATGTCGTAATTAATATATATAGCGAAAGGGTTATATTCGTTGTATTTAAATACGCTATAATTTCATATAATTCATAGAAGAAAATTTCGATCTGATAATGTTACACGAATTATAACGAAGGTATATTGAAGTAAATATCTTAACGTGATAATGATGATAATAATAATAATGATGATGATAATAATAATAACATCGTTGTTATTATCAATATCCTAGGAATTCATAAATTTGTATTAGAAAAGAAAACAGGAAATGTACGTACGATAGGATGTTTAAATGATAATAACGTTTCAAGGTAAATTAGTGGTAATAATAAGAAACGATTGCGCAACGGAGCGTCTATGTCTCATCTCTCTAATCTCTGTTAAAGAGGTCACGTGTTTAGACAGGAGTGGTAGTAGTAGTATCGTGGTACGGATCGATCATCGAACAATATTATGCGTGTTGTAGGCGTATGACGAAGTGGCTTCCTTTCCTATTCGACTAAGTGCACTTCGAGTTCTCGGAATGCATACGGAATCGCAAAAGTTTATTCACCCGTGCCAATTTCGAAAGGTACGGGTATATTATTACGGCAATGGGCTTTAGTAGGCGTTTTGATTAGTTCGATGTGAATTCCAAGCGAAGACGACCTTAGACAACTGTGCGTTTCTCGTTTCTAATGTCGGGTTTCTTTGAATCGTGTTTGAAAGGCTATATTAACGGTTTTTACTCGTATCCAACCACTTGAACCGTTCTTTAAATATTATAGAACTAACAGCTGTTGTACGAGTCAAAGAATTAATAATTTTTATAAAACAAACACACACACCCACACACACACACACACACACACATATATATATATATATTTATTGTGGAGAAAATCGAACAACGAAATACTATTATATAAATATTTCAATCTACATAAGAGATAGTTCCCATCTCTGAGTCCGCAGAATTATTTAAATTTATTATTACGTTTAACTTTGAATTCGTGGATTCGTGCTTTTGTTAAAACTTGAAAGCATTTTGAATGATTGAGTTTCTCCAGGGGCACGAACATATTGAAATTCGGCGAGAGGCACACATCTTCACGAACGTCGTTTACATTAAATTAATTTGGTCCTTGAATGGTTTGTATTAAATATTTCAACGTCGATTTAATCGAGCGCATGAATGGCAAATGAACGTTATATGGATCGTTGCACGTCGAAAGAAATATTTATTCCAATGATAATGGTAGGCAATATAAGTATTCTACGGTAAAGATTTTCTTAGAAAAATCATTTCTTTACATTTTCTTTCTTGCTTCTTTTTTCTTTTCTTTTTTTTTTTTTTTCTTTTTCCTTTCACAACCTCTCCCCATAATGTTATTTGCTCTTAGGCGAGGAGAAATAGTTTTACATAATGCGTCGACCTTCGATCAGAAACAACGTGATCCATTTTGATGCAAAGCAATTCACGTTGGTGGTTCGCAATTTTCAATTTCTGATTTCTCTGTCTCCTGTTATATTCGGAAAATTATATATATATATATATATATATATATATATATATATATATATATATACACATATCTGTGTGTGCGTATGTGTGTGTGTGTGAAAAAGGAAGGTAGGAGAGTCTACTAAGGGGCAGAATATTTTGAAAATATTCCGAGCACAAGTGGATGAGCGTTCCCTTCACGAATACGTATATTTTATCATTCGTTGGTGGATGTTCAGGAGGCACAGAGCAAACGTTATTAAAGAGCATTACCGTCGAAAATATTGAGCGTTACAGGAGCACACCAGCGAGGGAAGCGAGCGTGTGTAAGCACTTAAATTACATTATGCTGAATTACCTCGGCTGTCCGTACGTATTCTGCCATGAAATTAACGGACTTCTTTTTCAATTCCTAGCTAAGTAAAACCGCGGAAATGCATTCCGAGCTTTAACGGAGTCCGTTCGTTGATCAGCCACGCGTTTCTTTTCGGCGTCGATTGTAAAAACTGGCCTTTCTAATTCCAAGATACCCCGATGATATCTGCCTAATTACTTTCGACTTTCCCAAAACGTAGTATTTCCATTAGATGATAAGATTAATCCCTCTTATATATATATCGTACTCGTACTCGACGTTTCCAAAATACGAGAATTTTGGGGAAAATCCATTGTTCTTAAATATTAATTAATTAGGGTAACACAACGGGCAAGTTTCACGTTTCAATTTGAAACAGGGAGATAAGCCTCGTCGTTTAATATATTAATGCAAATCGCTTTGAATGATAATAAAGATAACGGAACTACAACGAATTATCGTCATCAGATAAATATTAATTTAGTAAGAGGAAATAAAATTTGACTTTACGATATGAAATATATTGAATTGTTGGGATAAAAATAACGCGATAAAATTGCTTTTTAACGGCAAGAAGAAGAAGTTTTTTTATCGAAGGAAGAAACGAGGGGGCGGGAGGAAAGAAGGAACGAGGAAAATAAAAACGACGAATTAACGTCAAGATTAAATTTCCAACCGCGTAGAAGGAAAGGAAGAGAAAAAAAAGAAGAAGAAAAATGGTAAATAAATTGCAAGAAAAAGTATCGAGATAAAATAATAAAATGAATGTCAGGATATCGTGTCTTATAAAAAAAAAAAAAATTAATAAAAAAGAAAAAATAAAGAAGAAAATATCTTGTAAGATAGGGAGAAAGAGAGAGGCGTGAAAAAATATGGGGAAACGTAATTAACGTACGACGAAAGATATATTTATCTGAGATGGGCGAAAGAAAAATTGACTTGATCGAACGCATCGAACCTTTTCTTTTTTTTTTTTTTTTTTTTTATTTCCTTTAAACGTATCGACTCGAAGGTCAGACGGACATTGAAGAGGCACGACGTAATCGTCGGAAAGAATCGGGAACGCGCAAAAGAGAGTCGCTGGGTTCCGCTCGGTATACTACTGTACGGTACCGTTGGCCGTTTCTGACCGCGAGTGACCGCGTGTAAAAGGTAAACACAGTGGCCGATACAAGGTGTGTCGGCGAGAATTATTTACATTATAGTTTGGCCATTCCAACTTGATGGTGGGCTTCAACGATATATAGCTTTCGCGAGACTTAAAGAGCTGTGGCTACTTTTCTTTTTTCTTCATTTTTTTCTTTTCTTTTATTTTATTTTATTTTATTTTTTTTTTTTTTTCATTCGCATCAGTTACTCGTATGTTACTTTAGATACATAAATATCTGCCACATATTTATATATGTGTGTGTGTGTGTGTATGCACGTTATATATAGATACTACATACGTGTCACTTTCACGTATCTTCTCACGCGTGTTTCTCGTTCTCTTAACGAGATAGATAGGCAACTTTTCTCAAGAAATAGAGAGACGCTCAAAGTCGCGAAAATTCTTTCAACATGAAAATTGCTCGGGGGCGTTCGACCTACTTGCTCATCGGGACGCGATCTTTATCATTTGAAATCCTTCGTGAAGCGAAGAAAGTTCTCTATCCGATCGAAAACGACTCTGATCGGAGAAAAGTAGTAATAGTAGTAGTGATAGTAGTAGTAGTAGTAGTAGTAGTAGTGGTAAAGATAAATGAGTTTTAAAAAATCAAGATAGAGAATGATAGAGGAAGATAGAGAATGGGAGAAGGAAAAAGAGAAATGTCAGAACGGCAAAAGTGGTATATACCCGTTCGGTTTGAAACTCGATTTTATCGAAATTATGCAAGCACGTTTAACCACCGTTTGATCTATCTTTTATCGTGGTAGATTCGGTATTTAAACACGTTCGAAGAACCGAACCACACCACGGTCGGAGAGCTAGTGGTGACGATATTGGCTCACTTGAAATCGCTTAGAAAGTTCGAAAGAATTCAACCGCTCGCTTTTCTTTCTAATCTAGAATGCTCGGAGAGACTAAGCGACCGTTTATAACAAAAACGCTTTTCTCCATTAATCTTGAAAGCCTAAAAAAAAAGCGAGAGAGAGAGAGGGGGGGGGGGAGGGAGGGGGCAAATCGTCCGCAAACTTCTTTCGGAACTTCGTCGTGGCTGTAGGGTATTAAAAAAAAAAAAAAAAAAAAAAAAAGAAAAAACCTACGAACGAACGAAATCAAAGTTATATTTACAGGTCTCTCCTCTGTTCGTAATCAAAATGGCAGAAGAATTTTGAGTTCGTATCGAAAGTTCTCGTAGAAGGTATGCCCGTGACTGGCGTTCATTTGCATGAACGATTCCTTTGTCTTGATTTCTTTTACCAAGAAAGCTTCGCCCATTTCCGCTTTGAAACCTTCGATTATAACCACTGGCGAAGCGCGACCAAGTACTTTACTAACCATACACTACGGTAATATACATTCTAGTGCGAGGATCTTTTAGATCGATTAATCCTTTCTCTCTCTCTCTCTCTCTCTCTCTCTCTCTCTCTCTCTCTCTCTCTCTCTCTCTCTCTCTTTGTCGAGCTTTTTCTCGTATCTAAACGTACAGCAAGGAATAAGCAATGGTATTTACGTCGAAAAGTGTCGACAAAATCGTTAAACTTCCTCGAACCTTCTCTCCTGTATATCTATTTTATTTTTTTTACTAACTTTTCTTTCCTTCTTCTATTTTTTCTTCTTCGCTTTTTCTCTCTTTTCCTATTTTTTTTTTTTTTTCTTATTTCACTAAGTTCGTGCGAAAATTTATGAGAGAGAGAGAGAGAGAGAGAGTATAACATAAAAACGTAGTTCGCGTCGTAGGAAAAATTTGAAACGCGTCGGATGATTTTCTCCTGCGTTAATTCGTGCTCCAATTAACGAGACAATAACTTTGAACTTATTGCTATCGAATAATAATCACCTGAACGTTATCGTATACTCGTTAGAAAATAAAAATTCATTATCGCGTGGCACCGTACCCATGGAAAAATTAATTATTTTCTTTTTCTCTTTTTCTTTCTCCTTCTTTTTGATCTCCATTGTTTTTAAACGCGTCGTAAATCAATTGTACGAATCTCTACGTACGTCGCGTTATCACCGCAAAGCGTCAGGCATCGTTACACGCGACGAACAAGCTTTGTGTACTTTCGGTTCCGGTTTACGATTCTTTCACGATACGATCCCAACTTGGTGATAAACGCATATTTCCGCGAATAACAGCCCAACGAGAATTCTCCATTTTTCTTTCAAACAATTCTATTTCTCGTTAATAGCGGCCAATTTCAATGAGAGAGAGAGAGAAGAAAAAAGAAACCGAAGGAGAGGAGGAAGGTGGAGGGGGCGGAAAAAAAGAACAAGGTCGAACAAATCCATTCGAGATAGTCCCACGTGAAAATTACATCGCGTGTATCCATACATACATCAAGGAACGTAAGCTAATCCAAAGAGACGATTATATGCGTTCCACTTACTATACGTTACGGCACAAACGTGCCCGCATAATGATCCGAAGACTCGACTCATTCCAATAATGATAAATAACGATACTGAGATTTCGTTACGACGACGAACGAGGGAGGGGAAGAAAGCAAAATAAAAGAACGAACGAACAAGAAAAAATATATATATATACATACATACATACATATATATATATATATATATATATATATAATACGTTTTCCAATTGATATTAAATAATAAAAAAAAAAAGAAAAAAAAAAGAAATCGATTGAGAACTTACCTGTGGGTAGATGAAGTTGAGGTCAAAACAACGTCGATGATGGGTCCGGCAAGAGAGAGAGAGAGGGGACAAAAAAAAACAAAGAGGAAGAGGAAGAGAAGATGGAAAAAGAAGAGAATGAAAAGGAACAAGAAGAGGATGATGAAGACGAAGAAGAAGAAGAAAAGATGATGAGATGGAACGTCGTGAGTAATCGCGAATTCGTACTGTGATAAATTTACGCTTAGAGCGGGCGTGAGCCGCAGCGGGCCCGCGTGTGCGCGTTTACCTGCCGTACAACCGGCTTTCGAGAATTCCCGGTTGGAATGACCACGAGGAGGAACAGCGCGAACAGAGGAGCAGTAAGGAGACCTCTCTTCGAGCTTCGCGTGCCTGCCTCGAGCCCGCTGCGAGTCGAGCTAGCTCGGCCCGGGGAAGGCATTCCGCGGCATCTTCGCACTCACCGCCACTCGTGCCACCACTAGTCACGTGGCTCGACTACGCCCAGATTGCTTCTCTCTCTCTCTATATATATATATATATATATATCTATCTATCCATCTATCTGTCTATCTCTCTCTATCTCTCGTTTCTCTTTTGCGACTTTCAACAAAGATTCTCCTTTTTTTTTGATTCTACTTTACTCTCTCTCTCTCTCTCTCTCTCTCTCTCTCTCTCTCTTTTTCTTCCCCTTCTTCCTTATTTTTATTTATCCCAATATTCGTTTCCATTCGTTCGATCATATACGATATTTCTTTCAATTCAGTAATTCTTTCCGCTCTGTTAGAGATTTCTTTGATAATTGATATGGAAAAAAAAAGAGAGAGAGAGAGACTACAGCAACGTATCACTTTACGATTCTAATCATTTTACGTTTTATATATATATATATATTTTTTTTTCTTTTTTTTTTGTATTCTATAGAAACGAATTTATGAAAGTTTTATGTCTACGTATATTTTTATGTTACCCCTTTTCGACATAACGAAAAGTTTATTGTATTAACAATCCCGTCAATTCGAGACTCCGTTAAAATACGAAGTACGCCTAAAAGATAATCCTAGCCGTGACCTATGGTTAAGCTTTTTTAATCTCTCTTTCATTCTCTCTCTCTCTCTTAGAAACCAAAGGCTTTCATGTTGTATTATTGAAAGGTAGACGCGTGTGTTTTTTTTTTTTCGTTTCTTTTTTGTCCTTCTTTTTTTGTTGGCGTTCCATGCCTTTTTATCATTCTCATTCGGTTTATTTGAGGATTATTATTACACGATCTTTCGTGACAATGTAATAATACCGATCTTCTTTATTCTCCCAACGTGTTATGAAATGATTCGTAAGACAGATCGGCGCTTTCCATTTGCAATACTTTATGCGATAGAAACTGTGGGATTTTTCCTTGGAATACGATGCACACTCTTAAATCCATTCGATATTAATGACTAAATCTTATGAAACTTCTTTTTCTTTTTTTTTTTTTTTTTTCATTTTCTTCTCCTTCTTCTTCTTTGCCTTTTTTCATTTCGTTCAATTAATCGGTTCTCCTGGCTTAACATCAAGGATTCGACATAACTAATCGCAATTTCCAATGACCTACTAACTCGGTTGGCGATTAATTTTTTTACCGACCTTGTCGCAGTACTTAGACCATCCTGCGTTTGAACGGTGAATAGAACAGTAATGACGAGTGCAAACCGTTTTAACAGAGTCCTTAGTGAGTTTTAATCTGAGAGTTAGTTCTACATTTCCGAACTACTAAATTTTTTCCTTTTCTTTCTTTTTTTTTTCTTTTCAAGAAATTTAAACTTCACGAATATTTATTTATTCAGATAACAGAGAGAGAGAGAGAGAGAGAAAGGAAGAGGGAAGTCTTCAAAGTATTGAAGTAGTTTACGGATTACGTCAGCTTAATAGAATCTCACAAGTCTTATGGAAGAAATGCGCAATACATTTGCATACTTATTTTGCACTACTCGTGGCCTAAATCTGTGTTGTCTATCCTTTTATATTATCGAACTATATATATGTATACGTATATTGTACATTTATATATGTATATATATATATATATATATATATATATATATATATATATATATGCAATCTCGGTAACAAACTTGACTACGAAATTTTAGTCACGACTAACCCCTTTCAATACTGTGTCATTGTGAGCACTACTATATAGAGAAAGAAAATATTTGTTTCGTGCGGGAGCTGCATATTAAAGCATCGAATAAGTCCACCCGCGGTATTCATACTAACGAGTGTAACCACCCTACCTATATGTGTCCTCCATAAGTCCCCCCATAATAGATAGTTGAGTGTTATAGTTAAAAAAAAAAAAAGAATCGTTTGAAAATTTCTCGATCACGTTTCTCTTACCGATGCAAACGAACGAAAGAGAAGAAAAAAAAAGAAAAGAAATAAAAATAAAATACGATCAAATTTCGACATTAAATTTATCTCTCGACAAATTTTATTTTAATATTATAACTCTTACTCTTGCGATATGTGAAATTTGATGTAGCGAGTACGTTTTTTGTTTGTTTGTTTGATCGCAGCGTCGCGTAAACTCTGCGAATTGTGTAACAATGTGTCGCAATCAATGTTTTCGAAAGAACAAACACGATGTTATTACGTTTTACGTGTATTTTGAAGTACCCGCGTCGTGTGATTTACCGATCAATGGCAGCACCATCGATATTTACCGATACTAGCGACATCATAGGAAGTGTGGCGCAGCATCTAAAAGTTCGTTCATTTCCTTTTCGAGGGCCAAGGTGAGAGGTTCTTTTTTTTATTTTTTCTTTATTATCCTTGAATCGGCATCGATGATTCCTTTCACGTTAGGAAACAGATCGAATAAAGAATTCAACGAAATATTTAATATTCCATCATTGTATTGTAAATTCGATCGTTGGGCCGACGAATTTAGTGAGAATGGCTGAATCGAAATCGAATATTTTATTGGGCCATGTGGCGAAATGTCTCACGCAGGAAGAAATCGATAAGATGAATTTACAAAATACCCGAATGGTATCGGAATTTCAAGCTAATAAACTCGAGAGAGAAGCCAAAAAACATTGGGATCTTTTTTACAAACGAAATACGAATAGATTCTTTAAAGATCGGCACTGGACGACGAGAGAATTTGACGAATTGTTAGGTTTGGGTTCGGCCGATTACGAGAAAGTTCTTTTTGAGGTTGGGTGTGGGGTAGGCAATTTGATTTATCCATTGTTAGAGGATGGATTGAAATTTAAAAAGATATTCGCTTGCGATTTGTCGACAAATGCGATAGAATTGACGAAGGTAGGAATTTTTACATAGTAAAATACTTTTAGAACATTCTACTTATCAGATATAAATATCTTTGTTTTGCAGAGTAACTCGTTGTATGATTCTGAAAAAATGAAGGCTTTTCAAACAGATATTACGACAGATAATTGTTTCTCCGAGGTAGATTATCCTGTTAACGCAGCAACATTGATATTTGTTCTATCGGCTGTACATCCCGATAAGTTTAAGATGTAAGTTTATGCCGTTGTTGAATTTTTACACGATTAAGAATTGTTTCTAAATATTATTGTTAATATTTGAAAGGGTCGCAAGAAATATTTATAACGTGCTCGATACCGGAGGAGTATTGCTCTTTCGCGATTACGGCTTATACGATATGGCTCAGTTAAGATTCAAACCTGGTCATAAAATCGCAGAGAATTTTTACATGCGCCAAGATGGTACTAGGTAAATGTTTCTTTTCTCTTTTATTTTCTTTTTCTTTTTTGTTTTCTTTTTCTTTTTTGTTTTCTTTTTCTTTTTTGTTTTCTTAAGCCGATCAATTTCAAACATCCTTTCAACTATACAGTCTACGATCTTATTTTGTCCTACAGAACATATTATTTTTCAATAGAAGAAGTATCGGAGCTTTTCCATTCTGTTGGTTTTGAGATTTCAGCGTGCGAATATGTACAACGAAGGACCGTGAACTTTAAAGAGAATATTGATGTGCCCAGAATTTTTGTACAAGCAAAATTAAAGAAAGTCTGAGAGAAAGAGAGAGAGAGAGAGAGAGAGAGAGAGAGATTGATATTATAAAGGTATTATAATATATTTCAAATAGTAACAATTTATTTTTTGAACGTCCGTATCTTCATGATGATTTCATAGTTCAACTGAGACTTAATGAAGCTCATGTCTTTCGCTCCTATCTGATCTACTATAACAAACTAATATTATTATAAGCAACAATGTGTTAGGCATAATGTTTTAACACGAAATATTTTGTTAAAGGACCTATGGATGATCGTGAGTAACAAGACTGGTGGGTTCCGTTAGCAATTTAATTCTAATACTTTTTGTAAGTATTTTCTTTTTTTTTTCTTTTCTTACGAGTTAATTAACCCTTTGCGGCGAGTTAGAAGCGACAGTCCGTGTTTATGTTAGATTTCGTTACCTCCAACCAAACCGTTAGGAACGCGCACTATTAGTTCTTGGAAAGGTTCCTTTGGCTGTCGATGTTCTTAGATACGAAACGTGAAGTGACACATCTTGACATAGATAATATAAAACTAACCCTTTTAGTGCCGAACGACGAATATCGTCGCTTATCCTTAGGCGTCTTATTATTCACATCGCGAGAAAGCTCTATATCAAAATTAATTTATTAAACGTTATGAACGATTTAATTTTTATTGCGAAAGAAATTAAAAAATTGTTTTTAGCTTTAACCTTTTGTTATATTCTATGCGACATTACTTTTTATTGGTGCCGAGGCTCTGTATACGTTGTGGAGCGATAAAAGGTAGAAACTCGACAAGGAACAGTTTCTTGGGACCGTTATCGCAACATGTTTATGATAGTTATCAGAGAGCTCATGTATCATGAGAGTTTCATGTGACATGCCGTGCGTCGACACGGAGAGAATAAAATCTTTCTTTAAGTTTTTCCTTGGCCTTTCTAAAGAGCATTTTTCTTAGCCGTCGTCGGTGTTTGAAAACCGTCAACTATTTTTATTGCCATCATTTTACAAAAACTATATCCTGTTACGGTTATGAATGACGCATAATTAATTAGATTTATTAACGCGTTACAAAATCCACTTTTACTGTAATAGATCTATCCGACGCTTGCCGCGAATCTAGGAGTAATCCTTTCGTTCTCAGCTCGGATATCAGTTATTTTGTTAAAAGCAATTGAAAACTTAATACTTATACTTCATACCACTTGATCTACATGCTACTGTGATCAAATGATGATTATTCTTATGAATAAGTATTGTTTGTGGAAGAGAAGATTATTTCTACGTTTTTCATCGTGATTTATATTGATAATTTATCGTATGATTTTCAACAAATATTGAAATACAATTAGCATTACTTTATTCTTTCTTTATGTCCTAATTATGCTGCTGCTTTTTAAATTATGTAAATTTTTAGTTTGTTTTTATGAGTTTTTTTTACCCAAAACATTAACAAATGCGTCAAATTGACTTTATATTCTTCGCATAGGTATACGATAATTGTGCTCGGTGCTAAAAGGTTTAATGAAAGATTCTTCTAAAGTCACTGTGGCTCGGACAATGGTTCTCCGACGGGAATTGAGACTTGGCGATCGTGGCGAAATTATCGGAAAAATTTCTATGGAGTAATTTTGTTCGAAACCCTCGACGAAATGGAGATGTCATAACTAAAACCAGCCACTCGAGTCGTTCTATTAAAGTCATTCTAGTGTAGACGAATTTTATTTTGATACGGTCCAAGACGAAATCGATTGTATTCATAAATTAGCGGGATAGAAAGTGAAAGAAGCGATGAAGGTGACATAACATATAGTAGAGCGTGAATATAAAAAGTCGAAAAATCACAGAGTAATAGATAGCGAATCCGAAAGTGACGGCGATGCACCGCGCAAAAAACCTCCAATAAATCAGAATGCACAGCTTGTGAACGAGTCCAGGGAAATATCATCCAGAATAAAATTCACACTTGGCGAAAGAAGAACCTGCTGCCAGAGCCACAGGTATCCTCCAATGCGAAAGAACCTTTGCGTTTTTTCAAGATGTTCTTTACCGACGAGTTAGTCGATCAAATGATAACGGATACAAACAACTATGCTGGAAAAAAATTAGAAGGATGGAATGGTTTCATAAATAAATTATCATACGAAACTGAAATACAGATAGTAATTTTTGCGAAGTTTAATGTTTAAAGGTACTAGTAAATATAGATGTAAACTATCACAAAATTTAACGTTTTTTTAAGATAATTCGTATATAAGACGATCGTTTTATTGTACCCTGTAAGATGATCAATTTTATTGTTATAAGATGATCTTTTTATTGTACCACTTCGGACAAATATGCGAAAATCGCCTCGTACGCAAAGGGTTAAAATATTTTACATTATTTTTTTTTTTTATATATATTTTTCATGATGAACTCATAGTTCAACTGATAATACACATTGAAGACCTAAATATTAGTTTTTCGCTCCTATCTGAAGTTATCTCTGTTATCCAAGAAAAACGAATGGCGTTGTTGAAACAATATTAATCATAACATTTTATTGCAGGTCACACTTGACGGGGGAGGAAATATTGTTGAACACGTTCGTCGACACGCGTCATCCATATTTTTGGTGACGGGGGGTGGGGTGTGGGGTATGGTTCCGTTGTGACCCTGTCACTCAGATATGGGTGATGTTCTTTTTGTTCGAGAGGTATTAAAAGCAAACACAATCGAAGAAAGCCGAACAATGTGCGATAGCGATCTTTTAATTTCATGTCGAGAGGAGACAAGCAAGCAGCGCGATAGCACTTGTCATGAAAATAAACATGTGTTTGCTGGTTAATTATATATATATATATATATATATATATATATATAAATAGTAAGAATACTATACTATTATTTATATACAGGGTGTTTCAGCTAAAGGAGACCGCCTAAATATTTCTTTTTTTGTTTTTTTCTTTCCGTACTTTGAAAGGTTTAAAAAAAGGTATGTTATGAATAGTTATATATATATATATATAATATTATGTATGTTGTAAGCGGCCTACTTTAGCTGGAACACCCTCTATATATAAATTTATATATACATATATAACTTATATATATATTTATTTATTTATTTATTTATTTACATATATATCATTTATAATAGGTAAGAACGAAATACAAAATGTATTACTTGGATTACTTATATTTTCGAAGGACGACAACGATGAGTGGAATAATCCGAGCTTGGAGTCATACCTAAAAATAATTTTTTAAAGGTAAATTTTCTGTTGGTAATACTCGCGATATCAAATAACGCGACATTATCTCCATTTTAACACTTAGCCGACCGCGCGCGCGCGCGCTATAGCGACCCTACGATTTCTCCACCGTGCATTTTTCGATACTAGCGCCGACCGATACTTCACTATTTTGAATCAAAGATGTCTGAAGATTATTTGAGTGGTCAATTATTTCTTGCTTTAACAATTTTGTTTAACGATTTCACTTATCGTTTATACAAAGAAACAAACACGAAATTAAAAGTACATAGTAATTATCTTTCGTAGGTTGTTCAAAGAGCATAGGTAATAAAGTTTGAAAATTAAGAACATTAAAGATGATTGAAGATAATAAGTGACACGACCCAAACGTAAAAAAAAAAGTAAATATTTTAATATTAATTTAAAAGAAAAAATAGTAATACATTTTAATATTAATCCCTTGACATACAACAATAGTAATACATTATAGCAAAAATAGTAATACATTTTAATATTAATCCCTTGACATACAACTAAAAATGTGCGTCGACGCGTCCGAAGAATATCATATATTTGATTCATTTGTGGAGAAACTCGTGTACAAGTTTAAAAACAGAATGTTTTATTTACATTGCTATATGTAACATTCAATAAGGTTGATATGCAGGGTGTGTCTCAGCTAATGGAGGCCGTCTAAATATTTTCTTTGTTTTCTTATGACGCGACAAACTTTTACGGCATACTTTGAATTGTTTAAAAAGAGGTATGTTATGAAAAAAAAAAAATTGTTGTTTCTTAGATTATTTTTTATGAATTTTTTTAAAACATTTAGGTATACTTGTATCGCGACCTTCGAAATACTTTAAACGTCAAAAATATGATAATATTGAAAGACAATGTTAAGATGGTACGTAAACTTACTGTTTATCCTATAAATGCACAAAGTGATCATCGATAAGGATGCAGCCGACAATATGATTATCGACAAATGTGAACCAAAGGTGGTATCTCTCTTAGCTGATTGCGAAAAGATCATTAGTGTATCGGTAACAGTTTCACGATGGCATTATTATACGACTCAAGAGAAAGAATCGAATTAATTCTCTCTATTTATGGGTGAAGCCCTAAAAGGTGCGTAAGAGGAGGAGAAGCTGTACGATTGTACGTTGGAACGATTTCCTGGTCGAAAAACAATCCGTCGCGTTCGTCGTATGGTAAAACAATTAAGAAATTTGAAAAAACCGGGTTAGCTTTGTGAATGAAAAGAAGTCGAGACCTAAAAAAACTATTACGCGCGAGACAAACGTAGGAAAGTTATACCGTAAAAGTATGTCGTAAAAGTTTTTGTCGCGTCATAAAAGAAAAAAAGAAAAAAAACAGCAAAGAAAACATTTCAGGCGACCTCCTTCAGCTGTGAGACACCCTGGTACAATGTCAATGTACAATAATTATTAAGTAATACTATAAAATAATAGTTTAGTAGTTCTGTAAATTATGTTACGTCTCGAAACATTTTGAAATGTCTAGTGGAGAACTACTAGACAGATGTGTTTTACACCGCCAAGTTGTGTTTCACTTCTTATGTTATGTTTTATGCATACACATGGCATCTCTCTTTGCAGGATGTCCCTTTTTTTTTTTATTTGTCGCAGGTGTATGTATGTTCCGGAAAATGTACCCAATGTTGTTTTGCTTGTAACCGAGAGAGAGAGAGAAAAAGAGAGAGAGAGAGAGAGAGAGAGAGAGAGAGAGAGAGAGAGAGAGAGAGAGAGAGAGAGAGAGAGAGAGAGAGAGTTGGGCATTCGCTTCTCGACGGTCTCTCTGTGCCACGTGTCGGGATAATTCGGAACGGAAAAATTAGAGAGAGAAAGAGCAAGAATATCTTTCGCAATATTCAATCGAAAATTCACAATCGAGATTGCTTTTGTGAAGTAGTCAACTTTGGATAATAAGACGTAATTAAGCAATTATAAATAGCTATATCAAACATATAAATGGAAAATTTCAGAGAGAAGGTTAAAGAATCTAATAATAATATATATACTAAGCGACGGATCGCCGAAGACGATTCTTTTGACGTCTACGAAACTTCATTGTATGTCAAGGGGTTAATTAATGCATTTTAATATTAATTAAAAGAAATTACGTTAGAGAAAGTCACATTCACGATCACTTGTTCTGTGCGTATCGTTGTCCTCGGAACGGTCCAATAGTGTTGCGTCCACGAACGCACGTCGTTTAAATTTTTCATTGTCGCTTCTGAACATTTTTAACTGCAATTTTTGTATACGTTACACGATTTATTTTTTTTATTGTATTATCATGTACTGTACTTTATAGAAACAGTTCGTCGGTAATAGCGAACGGAACTCTCCGGATCAAGGTAAAATTGATAGTAACAAGGGGTGGGGATGGGGGGAGGAACGCGTTGCCAAGGTCAACGTAGGGAGATCTTCCTGATCGGTCGTACATCGATTTACTTTACCGACTTATTTTAAAGCGAGGGGGTTGAGCTCCCCGATCGTTCGGTCGGTCGGCCAAGTGTTAACACCATGCAATACCGTCGTTATCTTCCTGTGCTATAATTAAACCTATTTTTCAGTTGGGTAGAGGACATGACAAAGTTTTGGCATAAATCGAATTGCATTTTTGGTATATAGCCCCGCCGATCATCGACTACGCGCTTACGACGTTCGTTCTGGCGTCCGACGGCCGAGAAGTGCACCTGGCTGGGAAACTAAATCGATACCGTTTTGCTTTGAGCTACGAACGTTTCTCTTTTTTATTTTAAATCAACGTTTCGTTTGCCTCTTCGCAAATAATTTTAATAATATCGCGTAAGTATTATTCGTGAAGTTGGTTTCTTTATTCATGAAAAGAAAGAAAAATAACGTACCCGTTTTATTAAATTCTATTTTATTATGAGAATTTGTAAATCGAATTGCCTTTTTGGTATGTAGCCCCGCTGACATCGACTGCGCGCTTACGGCGTTTGTTCTGGCGTCTGACGGCCGTCAAATGCACCCGACTGAGAAACTGAATCGACACCGTTTTGCTTTGAGCAACGAACGTTTCTCTTTTTTATTTTAAATCAACGTTTCGTTTGCCTCTGCAAATAATGTTAATAATATCGCGTAAGTATTATTCGTGATCTTAGTTTCTTTATTCATAAAAAGAAAAAGAAAATAACGTACCCGTTTTATCAAATTCTATTTTATTGTGAGAATTTGTAAATCGAATTGCATTTTTGGTACATAGCCCCGCCGATCATCGACTACGTGCTTACGACGTTCGTTCTGGCGTCCGACGGCCAAGAAGTGCACCCGGCTGAGAAACTAAATCGACACCGTTTTGCTCTGAGCTACGAACGTTTTTCTTTTTTATTTTAAATCAACGTTTCGTTTGCATCTTCGCAAATAATTTTAATAATATCGCGTAAGTATTATTCGTTAAGTTAGTTTCTTTATTTATGAAAAGAAAGAAAAATAACGTACCCGTTTTATCAAATTCTATTTTATTGTGAGAATTTGTAAATCGAATTGTATTTTTGGTATATAGCCCCGCCGATCATCGACTCCGCGCTTACGACGTTCGTTCTGGCGTCCGACGGCCGAGAAGAGCACCCGGCTGAGAAACTAAATCGACACCGTTTTGCTCTGAGCTACGAACGTTTTTCTTTTTTATTTTAAATCAACGTTTCGTTTGCATCTTCGCAAATAATTTTAATAATATCGCGTAAGTATTATTCGTTAAGTTAGTTTCTTTATTTATGAAAAGAAAGAAAAATAACGTACCCGTTTTATCAAATTCTATTTTATTATGAGAATTTGTAAATCGAATTGCATTTTTGGTATATAGCCCCGCCGATCATCGACTACGTGCTTACGACGTTCGTTCTGGCGTCCGACGGCCAAGAAGTGCACCCGGCTGAGAAACTAAATCGACACCGTTTTGCTTTGAGCAACGAACGTTTCTCTTTTTTATTTTAAATCAACGTTTCGTTTGCCTCTGCAAATAATGTTAATAATATCGCGTAAGTATTATTCGTGATCTTAGTTTCTTTATTCATAAAAAGAAAAAGAAAATAACGTACCCGTTTTATCAAATTCTATTTTATTGTGAGAATTTGTAAATCGAATTGCATTTTTGGTATATAGCCCCGCCGATCTTCGACTCCGCGCTTACGACGTTCGTTCTGGCGTCCGACGGCCGAGAAGAGCACCCGGCTGAGAAACTAAATCGACACCGTTTTGCTTTGAGCAACGAACGTTTCTCTTTTTTATTTTAAATCAACGTTTCGTTTGCCTCTTTGCAAATAATTTTAATAATATCGCGTAAGTATTATTCGTTAAGTTAGTTTCTTTATTTATGAAAAGAAAGAAAAATAACGTACCCGTTTTATCAAATTCTATTTTATTATGAGAATTTGTAAATCGAATTGCACTTTTGGTATGTAGCCCCGCCGATCATCGACTACGTGCTTACGACGTTCGTTCTGGCGTCCGACGGCCGAGAAGAGCACCCGGCTGAGAAACTAAATCGACACCGTTTTGCTCTGAGCTACGAACGTTTTTCTTTTTTATTTTAAATCAACGTTTCGTTTGCATCTTCGCAAATAATTTTAATAATATCGCGTAAGTATTATTCGTTAAGTTAGTTTCTTTATTTATGAAAAGAAAGAAAAATAACGTACCCGTTTTATCAAATTCTATTTTATTATGAGAATTTGTAAATCGAATTGCATTTTTGGTATATAGCCCCGCCGATCATCGACTACGTGCTTACGGCGTTTGTTCTGGCGTCCAACGGCCGAGAAGTGCACCTGGCTGGGAAACTAAATCGATACCGTTTTGCTTTGAGCTACGAACGTTTCTCTTTTTTATTTTAAATCAACGTTTCGTTTGCCTCTTTGCAAATAATTTTAATAATATCGCGTAAGTATTATTCGTGATCTTAGTTTCTTTATTCATAAAAAGAAAAAGAAAATAACGTACCCGTTTTATCAAATTCTATTTTATTGTGAGAATTTGTAAATCGAATTGCATTTTTGGTACATAGCCCCGCCGATCATCGACTACGTGCTTACGACGTTCGTTCTGGCGTCCGACGGCCAAGAAGTGCACCCGGCTGAGAAACTAAATCGATACCGTTTTGCTTTGAGCTACGAACGTTTCTCTTTTTTATTTTAAATCAACGTTTCGTTTGCCTCTTTGCAAATAATTTTAATAATATCGCGTAAGTATTATTCGTGATCTTAGTTTCTTTATTCATAAAAAGAAAAAGAAAATAACGTACCCGTTTTATCAAATTCTATTTTATTGTGAGAATTTGTAAATCGAATTGCATTTTTGGTATATAGCCCCGCCGATCATCGGACACTGCGCTTACGGCGTTTGTTCTGGCGTCCAACGGCCGAGAAGTGCACCTGGCTGGGAAACTAAATCGATACCGTTTTGCTTTGAGCTACGAACGTTTCTCTTTTTTATTTTAAATCAACGTTTCGTTTGCCTCTTTGCAAATAATTTTAATAATATCGCGTAAGTATTATTCGTGATCTTAGTTTCTTTATTCGTAAAAAGAAAAAGAAAATAACGTACCCGTTTTATCAAATTCTATATTATTGTGAGAATTTGTAAATCGAATTGCATTTTTGGTATATAGCCCAGCCGATCATCGGACTCTGCGCTTACGGCGTTTGTTCTGGCGTCCGACGGCCGAGAAGAGCACCCGGCTGGGAAACTAAATCGATACCGTTTTGCTTTGAGCAACGAACGTTTCTCTTTTTTATTTTAAATCAACGTTTCGTTTGCCTCTTTGCAAATAATTTTAATAATATCGCGTAAGTATTATTCGTGAAAAGAAAGAAAAATAACGCACCCGTTTTATTAAATTTTATTTTATGATGAGTATTTGTAAATGCATTTTGAGATATAACAATGATACGCATTTTTCGTCACTACCGCTGAAAATAAAGTTCTTTATAATGAAGTTTATATCTCCCGCATATCCGTGACATTCATCGTAACGTGTTGTTTATTCATTGCAGGAGGATGAGATTGATCGATTTATTTTTTCTATCGGTGTTGTGTTAAATGCAGAGAAGCGTGTAAATATTATACGTAAGTTATTCGTACGAGCGATTTTGTTTGTCACTATATAGGAAATCTGATATTAGGTTGGTACGTATGAAATGTCGGATCTTTTTTTTTTTACATGCGATCGTTTGTCTCCCTGTTTTCGTTATGTTTTTGTTTTTGACATAACCTTATTTATAGCCGTGTACTCTCCATTTGCCAGTGTCATATTTCAACGAGAAAGAAAATCTCAAAAGTGTTCCATTTTGTTCCATTTGCTGTGAATTTCATAAGGATACGAATTCGTGTAATTGTTTTTTCCTTTTTTATACGAGTGTAAACTTGATATAACGATGCTGTAAGAGCTGCATGCAATATAAACCAGGCGTTTTGGGAGAATACTGTCAACGATCGAATAGTGGAAGGAAGCGTTGGTTTGATAAATTTCGGTTCGGTGATATTTTTCCTTACACAAAATGAAGATCCAAGCGTGGAAGACACATAAAAAAAAGTCTGTGAAAAATGATCCTCGGAAAGTATTGGTGGAAACGAATCCATTTGTATCACCAGGGAACTCGCTACCAGAATGAAAGTTGATCCTTACAAGAATATTGCAATATCCTTCTGAAATTGGCAAGGTGCAAAAAGAAAAAATGGATGTGGGGGTTGGTATAGCACGAACTAAGTTCGAGCGAAATATGCTGGATCGGTTGAACGTAGATATGCTCATCGTCGTTAACCAGAATCCGTCGAGAGTAGTTTCTAGATCGGATTATTACTTGCGATGAGAAATGGGTTCCTCTGTACGACAATAGGAAGAAAATGTGTGCTTCGGTGGCTTGATGTGATAGGAATGAAGTTTGTACTCGTACTTTCCGAAGCCATCATCACTTCATCCATGGAAAACTTTAATAACAGTTTGATGGAATGTGACTGGAGTTATTCACTACTTATTCCTGCGAACTAGGAAGATGATTAAAGTCAGAAAGTTCTGCTCATATATTGATGAATTGCGTGATAAATTGTAATACGACTATCATTTGTCTATTTGACTATCAGAATGGGCTAATACCTCTCCGCATATGTCATACAAAACAATTGCGAAATTATGCTAATTAAAATATAAAATTTTGCAGTACTCCAACTTATTCATTATCCGAACTTTCGCCAATAGATTTTCATTTATTTTAAAAATATTTAGAATAATTTTTACTAGTTAAACAGTACGAAAATGGAAACAGTCTGAAAAAGTCCGTATCAGAGTTTATTTGATTTTCGTTGGAAAAATTGCATTGAAGCTAATGGAGCGTATTTTGATTAAATAAATGGATTTTACGAGAATAATAAAGATACGCCGCTTTATATGTTCGCTGATAAATCCGATATTTCGTAGCCATCGATCTAATATAAAATATGATGAGAAATTAATTTTTTTGTTGTGAATTTTTCATGATATTTTATTAGCTCTAACTGATTTTTTTTTATGGAATTCTATCCATTATTACCATACGACGTATGATTTAATAATAAAAAAGTAACAAAAGCGTTTTTATCTTTCAGATTTACAAAGCGGATTTTCTCTTGAAAAGAAGATTATTTTAATCCAGGGATTCAACATTTTTATATATATCCTTTTGTGATGTATTGAAATAATTAAAACGCATGCTTTTAGTCCACGATTTGAAGGATGGGTAAAACGTATTATAAACGATGTTTTTTTTTTTAAATATATAATAAATTCAAGTTTCGTATATATTTAATATCGGAACTATATTTTTATACGTGTACTTTTTTCACTACTTACTTAATATAATATGCGATAAAAATTAAAATTTTTTCAATAAAAAGAGCAGTTATGCTGACGTCCGCAAAATTTTATTTATAAACATTCTCATATACGTTATTCTGCTCATCATAGTGGATGCGAAACAACGTTTTTGCCTTGAGGAATTTGGATATTAATTTTATGAGAAACTTTTGCTGAAGTAATATGAATAACTTTATGTATGTGTGTATCTACATACATAAACGTATGTACATAAATATATACATGGATAGCTTTACGTATATGTATATATTATATATATATATATGATCTCATTAATCTCGATCTAAAATGACAAACAAAATAATAAATTGGCCTGAAAATATTTTATTTATCGACGAAATTCGACGAAAAGGAAAAAATTCGTATTTTTTCGATTATAGCAACGATAGCGAGATATGAAACAAAAAAAAAAAGAAAAAATTAGATTGAAGACCAATTTATTAAAATCGTTCCATCTACATACGGATCTTGTCCGAAGACTGGTCCCACGATCTTGACATTATAAACTTCGAACGAACATAACGTATACTGTAAAGTTATTCAATAAATAAAAGGATCCTTTTAATTTGCATATATAATAGGAGAACGAAAAATATCGAGTGCATAATTTTGTAAACTTTCTATTAGTTAATTTATTCGTTGATCTTAACGAAGTTCTCGAAGGACGTACACGTATGTAAAATTGGTGAATCGACCGTTCTGGATCTTTCCGTTCGTTAATTTTTTTCAAATTTAAAAAAAAAAAATGAGAAAGAAAAAACAATCCTCTCTTCTACGAGATACGTAAAAAAAAAAAAAAATCCATCGGATGGACAAATGCAATGAGATATATTTTGAAGGGATCGTTTATGTTTATAGTTTGCGAAGTTCAGAGAACTTGTATTACGATTAAATCCTTGTGCGTGCGATCGGCATTACGTCGCTATTGTAAAACACTTTCCTCTACATTTGGACGAACGCCAAGGTCTCTCTTTCGAACTGTGCGTTATCTCGCAATGTATGTACATATGTATATGATTTCGTACATGATATGACTATGGAATTGGGTCGATAGAACACCATGTGATACCTTCATTGGGATATGAAGAAAAAAGGTACGCGTAATGTACATACCAACGTTATCGTTAATCCATAGATACACTGGCGTTAACAATAGAACACCACCACTATGAAATTGACAACCAACCCTGTTCGTAAAGCGAGGACACATTTATGCCATACAATATTTCACGCCAAGCTAAGCCGCGATGGACAAGCACATATCCGACATCACGAACGACTCGTGCGTCCTCGTGCATTGATCAATCCGCGAATGACGTGGACAGGATGATCCTCGATCAGAGGTATATAAAGCTATCCACCTAAACGTAAAAGCATCATTCGATCCCAGTACATCACAGCAGCCAATACCCAAATCCTCAACGTAGACACCATGAAGTCTTTCGCCGTAAGTATCTTTCGGTATATCGATATTATTACGTCGTCAACGATGAAATTTGTCGAAGAAAAAAAAAAGGCGAAGTTGATTGATAACTCAACAAATTCCATCCTCGACGAGCTGATAAATATGTATGTATGTACATCGCGTGATTTAAATGATAAAGTAACACGTCTTGCGTTTAAATATCACTAACGACAATTTCAATATTAAACACATTAAACGCCGGTGGCATGTGAGGCATTTGAAGCCCGGAGCGTCGGCCTTATTCGTGTGTTTCTGAACAATGTATAGCTAAGGGACGTATTTAGAAGTTTATACATTATCGTAAAAAATAGTATATTTTTATTGCACGTTCGTGAGACATTCGTAGAAGCAACAAAAGTTCCGCAACATCGCGAGGCCGACGGTTAAGCGATAGACTCGGAATCCGGTATTTATTTATTTATTAATTCTATCGAAATATTTTCTAAATCGTATAACGTGTGTTATCGTCCAACGACAAATCCAAAAGAGAATTTTAAAAAATGTTTTCAACTTTTTCTCTTGCGAAGCTGAGGAAGAGTGCAATACATTTTTATATAACGTTTATTATCCCTTTACGATAGATTCCTCTTCGTCGAAGATATTTATTTTCATTTAAAAATCAGACGGTACTTAAATCAATGACTCAATGACGCTTTTCTTTTCCGGTCGATCATCTTTCTACTTTTTTTCGATCGTCAAAGAAAAAGAATAAAATAAAAGAAAGAAAGAAAGAAAGAAAGAAAGAAAGAAACGTTCCCGTCACATTTTTATTTATCCGTTGAAAAGATGCTTCATACGCTTGATTTTTGATTGTTCCTTTTCTTCTTTTTCATCTCTCAGACTGTTGCCGTCTTGGCTCTCTTTGCCGTTGCACTGACGCAATCGCAACCAGTCGAGCCTGAGAAGACGATCGAACCCATCGAGGCAGAAGAAAATGCTTACTTACAATCGGAGATACGAAACAAAAGGGGTCTCGCTTCGACGCAAACGCAATCAGTCGAACCTGAGAAAAATATCGAGCCCGTTGAGATAGAAGAAAATGCTGATTCGCGATCGGAGTTGCGGAATAAGAGAGGTCTTCTTTACAGCGCAGCTTACACAGCACCAGTTGCATATACTGCTTATTCTGCACCCTACGCTTATGCCCCGAGTTATACCTACCCTTATGCTTACTCTTACCGTACATATCCTTACGTATACAGCAGCCCTTACGTCTTGTAAATTGTTACTATCCTTTAAAGAAAAAAGAAAAAACAAAATGAACACGCGCGATCGCACGTGATATCAAGAAATTGGAGGTAACACGACTTAGGCTAGCCACAAATATTTGTTCATGTATATTGTCCTACATTACTTTGAATTCCCTGATGTAATCGGCGAGTGTACGTTTGATATTGTAACAATTAAATTTTAAGGAACACGCAAAATTTGGACTTATCCATTGTAAATTAATTTTATCTCAAATACAGACGGTTTAATGGCTATATATATATATATATATATATATATATATATATATATATATATATCGATTTAATGGCAAATATTCGTTTTTTGCTTCATTTTAATTTTAATTTTAATTTTAATTTTCTTTTTTTTCTTCTCTTTTTCTTATCGACTAGGAAAGTAAGTTTCCGAGAAAGAGAGAAAGAGAGAGAGAGAAAGAGAGAGAGAGAGAGAGAGTTATGAATTAAAAAAAAAAAAAGAAAAGAAACAACAATACCTCGCAAATTATTTGAAACAAAGCTAGATCGTTTGAAATCGATGTCACGATACGCTCTCGGCAATATTAATTTGATAGATTTTAACGGAACGCGTATCGCACGAATGTCCTGCGCATTAATAATTTATAATATACATAGCTTGTGGTTTGGATGGCTTAGTGAGGTGGTGTTCATTGGCCACATATCTGCATTATTATCTTTGACATCAGAGCAACGTAGCACGGACCATAATACAAGCGGAAATTCTCTGACATCATGAAACAAATATTATTTCAAATTCCATTGTTACAAACGGAATAATCAATACTGTTGTCAGGATTATTGTGACATAACGGGAAGCTTTAGTTTAAACGATGAGATTATATTCGATTATAACGCGATATATAAGCCGTGTTCTCGATTTTAGAGAAAGAGGGTGAAAGTTTCGAGCGTGCTTAGCGACTAACCTAATTACTATTTTAATTTTAACATACACTACTATATATATATATGTATATATATAGACTTGAACTATTTTCTAATATATCACTTATTTTATAATATTATGCATGTATACGTTTATGTATATATATATATATATTTATATTTATATGCGCGTATAGATTTAAATTGACAAGTAATTCATTTGCAAATATTTTCGAATAATTCGATACTATTTCTGTCGAATTTATTTGTATACGTTCGAATATAGTCGATATTCTTCGTCCGTCCGATTTACGCGTAATCTTCTGTTACACAATGAGAATAAATCCCTACGAATGGAGAACTTATTCCGTATTCTCCGAGACTTGAGACTCCGGGAGTACTTTCACTGGGACACTGAAAAGTCGCGCGTGATAAGAATTAGCCGAAATTTTTCGAATTCGCGGCACATGACCATGGAATATATTAGTCGATTTTTTTTTCGCAGGAAGTCAAGAGAAGGTTATTTTTTACTGGTGTCAGATATATATATATATATATATATATATTTTTTTTTTTTTCTTTTTCTCGAATAAAAGCAATTTAATCAGTAACATCTATTATGTATGAAGATCGATGAACGTTGGAGCGTATAAGTTCGGAAGAAGTTCGATTTTATCCCGTTTTACGAAGTTCTACTTTTAAATCTTCATTTTATAGCTACCATCGATTCACGTCCAACTTTCACGTACTTTAATTTTCTTTAATACTTTTAGGGATAACGGGGAAGAATCTTTCAAGATTATCTTTTAATCGGAGAAAATGAAGAAGAAAATAGATAGACGCTTTATCTCATCGTTCGTTTGAAAATATAAAAATTTCGGTAGTTATAATATATAAAAAGGACGAATCTATAACACATCGATATGTGTAACATCATGAATCCGTAACAGTGTTGCTTAAGTTTCGATCGATGAAAGCCAGTAAGAAAGTCTATTGTAATTCGTGAATGGTCGCGACCCGACTGTATTTATATATGTGCAGGTATGGCTGTAGTTTTAGTCGGTGCGAGTCTGTTCATATCCACATAAGAATTAGTTTCCCGACAACTGTCCACCGATTAAATGTCGATAAGCCGATAATTAAGTTTCTTCGACCTTAACAAGACCCGAGAGATTACATAGTGCAGTGTGCCGAGTGTTAGAAAGGATTATATCCTATCGCGGAAAATGCGATTCTCTTTGGTGAGGATATTTCCGTAAACTTCGTTGACTTGCAAGAATAATGTGCGAATTATGTGTATTATTATACGGAGTCAGCTGAGTATAGCTTTTTCTTTTTTCTCTTTTTTGTTTTTTTTCATCGCGAATTTTTAGAAATTAAAGTCACGAGTCGTATTATCGCGACATCAGTCTCCATTTTTTTTTCATTCTAAAGCTCGCATTGCTTACTGTAATATTTTTTTAGGTAACTTGTCTCCTCGTCATTGGATTATCGTCACTGACATATGCCGGAGATACGGAAGAAAGTTCTGACATCACGAAATTAGAAGTAGTGGAATTGAGCGAAGCGGATACCGATAGCGATGCAAAGGAATCGGACGTTCAAATAAAAAGGGATTCTGGATATTCGTATAACAGACCCAATACAAGATCCAGATTTCAGTCCGGCCAATCGGGACATCGAGGTAGAATAGTTACGAGGATTCCAAGTCAAATAAATAGACCGTTCAACAAGTATGGGCCACCGAGTCATCAGGATTTTGGATTGGCCAAACCGAATGTTCATGGCCAACAACATCGCGATAAGTTTCAACATCAAGGACAATTTTCCCCAAATCGTCATCCGAATAATCAAAATGCCAATAATTTTCCAAATCGTGGCAACGGTTTGTGGGATCAAGGTATACCAAGTCCCATAAGAAATCTTGATTTTGCCGAGGTCAGTCCTATAGCCAGTCAAAACAACGAACCATTCGGTTCGAATACGGCTAATTATTTGCCACCTAGAAATCAAAAATTGCCGGCTTATTCACCGGCCGATAACTTCTCTCCGCAACATGCGATAACGACGTCACAAACGACGTTACAAAATCAAAATATCGTTCAGTCGCAGGGCGGTCAAATATCCGATGCCGCTTTATTTCTAACGCAAAACGCACAGGCATTGCAACAATTGTACGGTGCCCCGGCGACCAGCCAAGATTTTGCGCCAAATACGAACGATTTCGTCGATCATAACAATCAGATTCAAAATCCAAACGGTCAATTGCAAAGTTCCGAGAACACCTCGCCAAATTCTCAAATCTTTCGAGGGCCATTACCTGCTTATGCATCGGGAACATTGAATCCCCAAGAGACACTCGAGCACATACAATCTTTGGAAAAAGACAGATTGATCGCGCAGTTGCAACAAGCCTTGGCTCAATCCCAAGTACAATCTCCCAATAACGATTTTAGATACGCTCAAAATCATGGCAATTATCCTCAGAATCAGGATCTCTTGGCTCCTATTGGTACGGAATTTCCACCGTTAGGTAAACCGATTGCAAATACAAACAAGATAATACTTGGTAGAGGGAACGTAGCTTTCAATCAATTACCTTTTCTACCAGGAACGACTGCCGGTCCAATCAAGTTTCCTTTGGGCTATGGTTTAACAACGACTACGACGACTCAATCACCGAGTACAACCTCGACGGCGACGACAATCGCAACTACAACCGGACGTCCTATTCAGACTAACAACAAAGGCGACGGTACAACGCAGATCGGTGTAAGCGTGCCTGTTCCTGGCCAACCTGGAACTGCGGTCGTTAATCCCATAGGATTCCCATTGTACGGCGGGTTCGTACCAACCTTCGTAGCTAATGTCCCTAGCTATGGAGTTTATGCTCCTGGCGGAGTGACACCGATACAATCGTCAGGATCATCGTCGACTCACTTCGGAATACCTATTCCAACAGATCAAGGAAATAAAGGAATACAACCGGAGACACCTCAAATACCTACAAAGACACCATTGTCGGCTAGTCAACCTGGAATTGTCACTTCAACGCCCGTCCAACCAGGACATCCAATTTCTCCTTTGAATCCCGTTGCCACACCCATTCATCCCGTCCTCCCGGCAACTCCGACGCACGTTCAACCGTCGTCGGTTGGTTCTACGCCGAATCAACAATCCACCTATGGTCTGCAAACGCCCATTATCAATCCCTTGATATATAAACCGATAAAGCCCGTCTATCCTGTCTATTATTATTCAAATTTAGCTTATCAATTACAAAAACCGACGTTGCCAACCTATCCATGGAGTTATGCGCCTTCGTACGTTTCCGCGAAACCTGCTCAAATATGGAAATGAGATGGTGTTATATATAACCTGAACGATACGCGACTTGTTGTCCCACATTGTTTCATTTTCTCGAATACGAAAGGAAGAAAGAAAGAAAAATAGAAAGAAATAATGGAATAACGAAAGGAAGGTAGATAGGAAGGAAGAATGTATGATTAAAAGAAAAGAAAAAAAAAATGAAAAAAATGATAGAATATATAAAAGGATGTCAACAAGAGTTCGGAAAATGAGACTTTCCGAGTAAATATCTCGTAAATGAGAGGAGGAAGTAACGGGACAAGATAAATCGATCCGAAGGAGTTTCATTTCAATGGAATGAAACTGTAGTTAATTAATTATAAAGTAGAACATCTCTATAAGACTGCTTCTTTACTTGACATTGCTATCGATACAGCTCGTAGTATCGGAATACGATACGCTTTTCCCTGTATTATTGAAGGACGTTCGTGTTCCTCCTTTGTAACTCGTGATATCTTTTAACGTTCGAATTCCTTCTTTTGTAACTCGTGATATCTTTTAACGTTCGAGTACCTTCTCTTGTACACGTGATACCTTTTAACATTCGATTCCATGTACACACCCATCCACCTACCCATCCACCTACCCATCCACCTACCCATCCACCTACCCATCCACACACACACACACACACACACACACACACACACACACATATACACATATGTATATATAATATATACATATCCATACTCGCTCTTTATTTATTTGTTGAAATAAACATTTTATATTTTTTTTTTACTTTTCTCCTTTTTTTAATTTTTAACTTGTTATTACTTTTCTTTTATTTTCATTCATCCATCGGAGATGACATCTGCATATATATTGCATTCCCTTACTCGACGACCGTACCATCAATATACCTAAACTTTACCGATCTATTTCGACGAGTTCGACGATTCAGTTAAAAACTTGTTCGATTAATTCCCATATTTGTTTGTACGTATGGCTTGGTTTAAAAAAGGAAAAAAAAAGAAAAAAGCAAAAAAACGAGGAATGGGAAAATAGCGTTATTGTTTTTTTTTTCATCTCTCTCTGTCTCTCTCTCTCTCTCTCTCTCTCTCTTTCTCTTTTTTTTTTCAAAAATATTTTAATTTAAAAAGATCGTCGACCAAAATCAAATTTCCTGCGGGTAGATACATACATACATACATACATACATACATACATATATGCATACATGCATGCATAAATACATACATACATATATATCGTAACTGTTTGAAACGGGTCGGTGCTTCGCCCGATGGAGAGTCGTAACGTGAAAATGTAGTGCGGCCACTTCCGCTCGGTTTAACCGATATCAGAGAGAACTCTCACCGAAGTCGTGACGTCAACCCGTGATCACCAGTAGAATCGACGGCACGATCGACGTTGTCTCGGCGCCCCGAACCTGACCTCGAAAGTCGTTCGATAATTCTAACCACGGTCAGTGCACGGACGGGGATTAGCTGAGTTATCCCGAGCATACATAATAAACCATTGATATTGGCAGGTGTACCTAAGTTATTGGTTATCGATTTCGTAACCTTTTGGCGTGACTCCATCCAAACACAGATGCGCACACTGATCGATACGTCCTATTAAGATAATAAAGAGAACGTATTGTCGTGTTCAATCATTATGGTATATTGATCTATAATCACGTGACAAGGCTATTGTGTTCTGAGAAATATTATGTATATAATAAGCTCCTCTGATAAAGCGTCTTCAAACCCTGAGGGGAGGAATATATTGTCTATCATCTACTTATTAATACATTCTCTTGTATATTCATTTAATTAACTAGGCTACATTTTAGTGAAATATGTATTATAAGTCTACATACTTTGGATAAGTTACCGTTATATAAGATATATATAATATGTAAGATATTTAGGTATGGTTTGATACAGCGCCTTCAAACCCTGAGGGGAGGAATAAACTATGTATTTAACTATCTATTAATTATATATATATATATATTATTACAATATTCTATGGAATTTTAATTTACTTCTCCAGGCTATGTTTTAGTAAAATATGTATTATAAGTCTACATACTTTGAATAAGTTACCGTAAGATAATATATATATTAATAAAATTTAAGATGTTCGGGTACGTTCCTCTAAAGAAGCGCCTTCACACCCTGAGAAGAGGAATAAACTTTCTATCATCTATTCATTAATAATATATATATATATACTTTTGTGTTTTCATTTAATTCTCCAAGTCATGTTTTAGTAAAATATGTATTATAAATCTAAATACTTTGTATAAGTTTCCGTAAGATAATATATATATATATATATATATATATATATATATATATATTATAATAATAATATATAAGACGTTTGGGTACGCTCCTCTGATAAAGCGCCTTCAAACCTTGAGGGGAAGAATAAACTATCTATCATCTATTTATTAATAATATATATGCATATATAATATATTATTAATATATTCTTTTGTATTCTCATTTAATTCTCCAGGCCATATTTTAGTAAAATATGCATTAAAAGTCTACATACTTTGAATAAGTTACCGTAAGATAATATGTATATATATAATAATAATAATATATAAGAAATTTGCATACGCTCCTTGATAAAGCGCCTTCAAACCCTGAGGATAGGAATAAACTATCTATCATCTATATATTAATAGTAATATGTATATAATATATTCTTTTGTATTTTCATTCAATATATTTTCCTTTATATTTTCGTTTAAACATCCAGGTCACGTTTTAGTAAAATATGTATTATAAATCTACATACTTAGGATAGATTACCGTTAAATAATCGTTATGGCGATATTACATATAACGGTTTAACATGTATATATATATATATATACACACATATTCCTTTTTTATTCTTCTCTTATACTATAAGAGATATGAAAGGTTTAAAGGTCGAGCTCGTATCTTATCGTAACATTCATTTTTTCCTTTTTGGCTTTTTTTTTTTTTTTATTTAAACCCGTCTTCAACTCACTTTCCGTGGTGACCCGAATATCTGGGCCGGTTCTCTTTATTTTTCTTATTCTTTTTCTTTTCTCTTTCTTTTTCCTTTACTCGCACGTACGTAGATACTTTTACTGTTTCAACGTTGTAAACCAGTTCGATGTAACGATTTCCATCGACGCGATTCCTTCGTGTGTTTTCTTTTACTCTCTTTTACCTCCCCTTCTCCTCTCCTCGCTACCCCTTTGCCCTTGTGAAACTCATCATCCTAAGAATCCCGTTTGGTTTCTTAGACTTTTTCCAAGATCGTTCTAACTTCAACAAAGAGTAATGGTTTCTCTTGTTCCGTGTTATACGGCGATCGAAATCGGAGCACGGAATCGATCGGTCATCGATCGTTGTATCCACGGTGGTGGATTCGTGGAGATCGTAAAAGTGGTACTATTCGAGATTCAGCACGAACAAACGATTCGCTTCGTTCATCGATTCGGGTGAAAGTAAAACGAAATGAATCGCTCGTTTTCAGACGATTTCCGACGTTGTTATGTTCAAACGAGAATTGAAGGGGGAGGTTGGGGCGGAAGGGGTGGGTGATAATAATCGGTGATTTAAAGGAAGAAAGGAAGAAAGGAGGAAAGAACAAAAAAGAAAGAAAGAATGAAGGAGAAAAAAAGAAAGAAAGAAAGAAAGAAAGATTAAAAGAGAAGAAAGAAAAGAGAGAGAAAAAAAGGAGAAATAGGATTTATGCGTAAATTCACTTTGATAATCTGATTCGTCATATCTTCTTTTTCTCTTATATTCCTCTATATTCTCTTCTGTGGATATAAATCGACCTCTCTCGACTCACCATTTTATCTTAATACTCGTTCGCATTTTCTTCTTCTTCTTCTTCATCCTCTTTTTCTTATTTTTATTCTTATTCTTATTCTTATACTTCTTCTTCTTCTTTTTATTCCTCGACTCTACTCGGTTGTATGTTAATATCGAAAGTAAAAAGTTCAGCAAGTACCAGAAGGTTTTTCTATTCGCCATCCGTACATTTCACTTTCCAACCTCGGAAATCTACTTTCAGAATACAGCGAGAGCAAAGAATGCGACTAGTATAAAAGCGAATCCTTTTACCTTACCTTTCATACGACCAAATACATATACATATACATACGTATGTACGTATTTACGTACATTCATGCATCGTCGATTTTTTACCCGGAGGTGAGTTCATTTCTTATCTTTTTTTCATTTTATATATATATATATATATATATATATATATATATATATATTCTTTTTTTCTTCTTCCTTAACGCTACACAACGTCGTATATTTCGCGCGCATAGATAAACTTTTCAATAGCGTTCATTAATCAAGCGAACGTGTAACTGAAATTTACACAATTTATAATTTATAATTTCTTTTCACTAGCATCCATCGTATGTTTGTTTTTCTCTCTCGCTCTTTTTTATCTCTCGCTCTTCTCTCTCTCTCTCTCTCTCTCTCTCTCTCTCTCTCTCTTGCTTTGTTGCTCTCGTTTTTGTTCTCTATTTTACTCGCATTTTTTCTCTCTCGTGTTTGCTCTCTTTTTTACTTTTTTACTGTCGGTTTTGCTCTCGGCTTTGCTCTCGGCTTTGCTCTCGGTTTTGCTCTCGGTTTTACTCCCATTTTCACTCCCTTTTTTGCTCTCTTTTTTCCAATTTTTTACAGTTTTTTTTTCCCCAAATCCACATTAATTAAGTCAATAACGTAACGTGAGATACCTAACGTTTAACGTGGGAACGAAAATTCAATAACCTTGTTGACTGTTCAAATTAATTTCTCTCTCTCTTTTTTCTCTCTCCCTTTTTCTCTCTGCCTCTCTATTTTTATATCTCTTTTTCTACCTTTCTCCCTTTCTCCCTTTCTCCCTTTCTCCCTCTATTCTTCTCTCCGCCATTCTCCCTTTTTTCTCTTTCTCTTTACTTTGGGATTCGCTTTATTATGGATAGCCGGAAATGACCGTAATGACTTACGGAGGGAAATAAAAGCGGCTGGTTGCGATCGTTATGATTCCTACTTTGAACGTATTTGCATTCAATTACACTTTCTAGGCAATAATCTACGGTTATTCCATTTCAATTCCGTTCATCGTTCGTTATATGAGAAAATTCATTTTCCCCGATGAGACAGATCGTCGAAATAGCATTTCCGATTCATAAAGCAATTTTATTAATATTGATTATATATATATATATATATATATATATATATATGTATTTATATATACATATATAAATGATGTTTACGATAATATTGAAACATCCAGAAATACATATTTAATAGCATTCATTGACCTGATATTATTATCGTATAAATCAATATACCAAATATTTACAGAAACGACGGCGACCTTTATAAATGGTTTATGTGATTTCCATTTATATAATCTTATTATATATTTACACAAGTGCTGGGATTGCAATTCTTTTTTTTTTTTCTTTTTTTAATTGGATACAAAAGTTAACTCAAAATGTTTCGAAATATAATGATCTTTTAAATCATCCGGAAACTTTTGATTCGCCCGTTTTACGATTTTAGAAAAAAAATTAGAGTTTAAAAAGTTTCGAAAAAGAGAGATTTTTAAGATCATTTGGGAACTTTTTGTTTGGGCCTATTTTGTATATATATTGGATCGATAAAATAGAGATATCAATAAACATATTTAATAATAATATTGATAAATATCAATAAAAATATACGTTAAATTAATATAATAAAAATTCATATACCAATAAGACGGATCTCTTTTTTATATAATGATCTTCTAAAAAATTCGGTAGCGTAAGATAAAGTGGGTCGCATAAATGCTGGTTTTATGCACTTCTAGGAAGTTACCAGGATGCATCCATCTTCTGAATGTTCGACGTAATTACATGCTTGAAAGACGAGCGAAGTGAACTCGTCGACGTTTAAAGTGCTTTCCACGTATACACATAAGTTCGACTTAGTACGTATTACACGAAGTGTCCACCAACGAGTCTCTCGTTAATCAACAAGTATCTCAATTTGTTTTACGGAGTATCACATATTCTTTTTTTTGTTTTCTTTAAAACATGTATGAAATGAGGATGGATGCGTTCCGAGGAAAGAATTAAAAAAAAAAAAAAAAAAAAAAAAAGAGGAAAAAGAAAAATCTTTTATTGTATAATATACGTATGTATATTTTTTGTTCGAGTCGAAGAAAGAAATGTTCGTGTCACGTTTCCCCGTGTAAATAAGTATACTGTTTCGTGTCAAACTTTCTTACGTTCTTTTAATTTTTTCTTTTCTGTTTTTCGTAGAAATAGAGTAACACGAAACAACAACGAGGGACATGGAAATAATTTTGCGAGGGTCGCATGACGAAAAATTTCCGGTTAACGGAATCCTCGAGTCCAGGAAGTTGAAGGATCGGCCTTTTCCTTGTTACGACGGTCATTTGCTCGTAACAAGATTAGAACCTTTTTCTTACAATTGAGGTAAAACAATGGACGATAAGGATCAAGTAAAATGACTTTTATCTGGCACGAAGGAGTCGTGTTCCGTTTCTTTTTTTTTTTTTTTTTTTTTTTTTTTATGAAAGAATCGTAAGCTCTGGTTACTTTTTCATTTCTTTCATTTCTCTCTTTTCTTTGTTTTCTATGGCTTTTGTGCGTTTATTCCTTCTCTAGTATACCATCGCATTGAAAGCTTGACATACGACGAGATTCTACTGCGCTCAGAATCAGCACGGAGAGACTTACCTTCACCTAGACCTTTCTTTCTCTCGTACGAGAGGGGATCCACATATAAAAGGTCTCTACTGGGTTGGTATGGAATCAGAAAGCACATTTCACTTAACCACTCGGTAGTCGCCTGACCACGAGAATTAGTTACAAGAATACCAACTTGACTAGTGATATGCGTTCGTTCGTAAGTACACACACATACATACATACATATATATATATATATATATATATATATACATATATATTATCTACGTAATTTTCTCATTTTATATTTGAAAGAATTTATAGATAGATGGAATGTATATTAAAAAAAAAAAAACAAAGGAATTTATCGATCACATAATAATAATTCGAATTAAATAAGAAGATTTATAGTCTATCTATTAAACGGATAAAAATTAACGTTAAAAACGATTTTCTATTTGCAGATGGTAATCGGGCTATTTGCCCTTGCTATTATTGCAAATGTCTCTTGTAGAGAGACGAGGGGTGAAAAGCCCCAAAGACCACACCGTCCGGCGTTAAAGGGTAAACGTGGAGTTAGTGACTATCCTTTAGGATATTCATCAGGGAGTCATTCTTATTCTTCGCCTGTATACTCAGCTGTTGGATCTGGCTATAGTTTGGGTGGATCATCAGGGTCTGTTTCTCTAGGGCATTCGGGTCTTCAAAGTTTACAGAGTTTGGGAGTTGGCGGTGGGCACGGTCTAGGATATTCTAGCTCTGGATTAGGATCTTCATTGGGATATGGAATGTCTGTTGGTTCTGGTTTAGCCCATGGTGTTGGTCTTCAAGGTCTCTCGAGTCAAAGCTCTTATTCTTTGCAAAGTCTACCTACCATCAACTTGGGATCAAGCGGTGGATCGAGCGAAGGGCTCTTCACTCCTTCAAAGAACGGTCCGGTTACTTTTGGAATTCATGGAGGTAACTCGATTGGCGGTGGCTCTGCTTCGAGTACTTACTCTAAACCAATTTATGCGTCAGGAGGTCAAGGACTCTCGGCTTACGGAAGCGGATCGAGCGGAGTTTCCAGTCTTCCTTTAACATTGTCAACCTCTCACGGTTCTTCCTCCTACAATCTGCCAACCGTAACATTGCAATCGTCTGGTACTTCTACGGGATATAGTCTCCCGGCAAGTACTCAATCTCATTCGGTATCCGGAGGATTGGTATTGTCATCAGGATCCCATGGAGGTTCATCGGGCTATAACATACCTATATCGTCGGGATCGTCTCATGGAATTTCTCTGAGCGGTATATCCTCTGGCTCGCATGGTGGATCGTCCGGATATACTCTACCAATAAGTACAGGATCTCACGGTATCTCCAGTTTGTCCAGTAATTCGGGCAGCCTATCCGGTTATTCAATAACACCTGTATCGGCATCGTACAGCGCACCCAACTCTCACGTGAGCCTGTCGATCGGTTCCTCCGACGGATCCTCTTACTCTCTCCCAGCGTCCTCCGGATCTCACACGGTTTCGGGATCCTCAAATTCCGGGTCATACTCAAGCTCTGGATATTCCCCGGCATCCTCGGACGGTAGCTCTTATTCCTCCGGTGGTAGTACGAGTTACTCCAGTCCAAGTTCAAGTTATTCAAGCCCAAGCAGTAGTTATTCCAGTCCTAGTTCCAGTTATTCGAGTCACAGTTCAACCTATTCCAGTCCTAGTTCCAGCTATTCGAATCCAAGTTCCAGTTACTCGAGCCCCAGTTCTAGTTACTCGAGTCCTAGTTCAAGCTATTCCGCACTTTCCAGCGGTTATTCCAGTCCATCTAATTCGTACGGTACACCGTCGGAATCTCATGGATCTTATTCGCATTTGAGCCCAAGATTTATCAGTTATCCCGCTGCTAAAGCTTACGAGGCATTAACATCCGGCACCACGAAATATGATACAATTTCATATTCGAGTCCCAATGGAAAATATTAATCAATCGCTATATATATATATATATATATATATATATATATATATATATATTAGGTATATATACATATATATATCTAGAAATATAGATGTATATATATATACACAAATCTTAGCATAATTAAATTAGATCCAACGAGAGATCTCACTCGACCGTAATTGTTATATCTTGCCACAGAGATAGTAGATTGTAATCGTATACATTGAAATCACGAAAAGGGAATCTTGATGCAGGTCAACCGTTAATATATTGCGAATTACGAAAGACCCAAGATTGCGAGGAATTGTAAACGTATTTATAACGATATCTATTATAATTATTAGTTTATTTAATGTAATTCCGTTATTTTCTTTTATTTATAATATCGTTGATAACTCACAGAACGCTAATGCAATTTTACATGTATACCATGTCGACAACGTGATCCTTGTTGCATAGTTTCTTT
This sequence comes from Dolichovespula sylvestris, assembly GCA_918808275.2. Classification (NCBI taxonomy): domain Eukaryota; kingdom Metazoa; phylum Arthropoda; class Insecta; order Hymenoptera; family Vespidae; genus Dolichovespula; species Dolichovespula sylvestris. The sequence continues at coordinate 2,038,955 of OU964986.1, read as the reverse complement.
TTTATATTATATATATATATACATACATACATACATACATACATACATACGTATATATATATTTTTTTTTCTTTTTGTAATAAAAGCAATTCCTTCAAAAATACCGAAAGAGTTTTTTTTATCGTCATCGTGAAAGTTCGAACGACACGTAATGGTACTGAGGACGGTAATAAAAATAATGAAGGAGTAACGAACGAAACGAAAAAGAATAGAAAAAGAAAACAAGAAAGAAAAAAGAATAGTAAAAAAGGTCGTCCGACAGTCGTGAAAACGAGATCGCTTTTACTTCAAGGCCGAGTCCACTGAGTTTCGCACGACGCCTTTCTAAATCTTTATTTTATTTTGGAAAGGCGATCGTTAGGCAAATCTCTTTATACGCGTACAAAGAAGTTCACCTAATTTAAAGATAGAGATATCGAGATCCGTGATACTAAAATCGAAAGTCGATAATTTACTATTATTATCAAGGCCTTGCATGATGTGTCAAACAAAATGACTATTCGTGAGAAAATAATTAACAGTCCACGTAGAAAGTCACATAAACAAATATATATATATATATATATATTTATTTATTTATTTACATTTATATATATACGTAAAGAAACAAATTTATATAATTTAAATGTCCACAGAGATTGGTTTCGTATTCCCATTAAGTCGAATTACTTATTGATTTATGGCATGGCCCTAAGAGATTTGACCCTGGAAAAGCATGATCGAGCGAAACAAGGAAAATGAGGGATCCGTATTCTATTTAGAAGGAAATAACTACGATGATAAGTCAGTTTTAAAATGTCAGGAAGCAAGGTGAAAATGAAAAATTCATGATCTCATCGAGAAAACGAGAATGATCGAACGAGTAGATATCTAAGCGGCCACGATCTAAACTACCCGTACCCGGTACTACTGAATCTATCATTTTTCCACGTCGATTATATTTCCTTATCGATTTATTTTCTTCATTACTCTTTCTCTCTCTCTCTCTCTCTCTCTCTCTCTCTCTCTTTCTCTTTATCTCGATCTCTTTCTTTCTCTTTTTCCCTTTAAACGCGACAAGAACAAACAAGAACAACAAAGAAGGACAAATATTTATTTATTTACTTCATTTATTTTCTCCTTTGATTTCCTTCCTTCGTTCAAACGGAACTTCTTTACTCTATTTATCGTTCACGTTATTGAACGACCAATAACCAACTCGTTTTATTTCTCTAACGCCTTTCGTATTTTCACTCGGTAAATTATCTCTCTTTAATGGTCTCTATTAAAAGTTATATTACTGTATAAACTAATATAAGCACCTACTCTTACTAAACGTCGAATAATAAAGCAAAAATAATATATCATCGTATCATTATTATTATTACATACAAGATTCTTCGTTTAATTGGAAATATTTTATCTGGGTGAGTGGTTCGGTAAATATAAATGTGAAATAATGGAAAATGAAACAAACGGGAGAGTAAGGAATATACGTTTATTTCGTTTCTATATTGAAAATATCGACAGGGAACGTTTTATAAAAGAATCGATATGACATTTATAAATCCATATGTACATATACATATGAATGTATGCATGTATGTAACCTCTTATCGTTCATCTTTATCATAAAATAAATATGTTTCGGAAGTGACATCGAGTGAACTTAACGTATGTCACTCGTGTTATATTATACATACGTGAACTTTTAAAAACGTGACATATGACTCTTCGCGTATGCACCTGACCTAGTTTTTAAAAGCCCGCACTCGCGTACGGTTTTATGGTTCAAGAGTTTAAAGTGAAATACGGTGACAGGAAAGAGAAAGATACGAGGCGACGTAGACGAGCCTAAGGCTCTTTCAGCCTTAAGCTATCGGTGTCGTGTTGCTGTTGTGATCAGTCATCCGTTAGACGTATACCGGGCTTTGCTCTTTCTCTCTCACTCTCTCGCTCACTCACTCACTTTCTTTCTCTCTCTCTTTCCTTCCCTTCCATTCTTTCTCACTATCTCTTTTTATAAAAGCAAAGCAAAAGAAGAAAATTCAGAACCACCTGATGCATGTGCGCGTGATAAAAAGCGTAAAAGAATTTCACTATTTTCCGAGTGGCCTTTCAAGACGGACGACATACTTGTCTCGCTTCACTCTCACGATCGTCCACCGTATTCTCTTATAAGCGAAAAGGAGGTAAAATTTCGCTCTTACCCGCTTAGAACGTGGATACGGAGGGGAGGGGTGGGGGAGGGCGTGATCGACTTAGTTAATCCTTCTTGGACTTGGACTTTCTTCGTACGAGCCAAATAATGCTTGCTCGTTAAAACGGCTCGGTTATTATTTCGTTTTTAAATCTATCGTGCAAAACGGATCTCGAGTGGATAAAGGTAAATAAATTAACAAAGAAAAAGAAAAAGGAAAAGGAAAACAGTTGTCTGGAAGTTAAACGAAAGAATTTCAGGAGCACATTGTTAACGGTTCTCGTTATTCGTGATAACGCAAAGACGAAGGTTATCAGAATGGATTCGTGGGAGTTTCGAAACTATTACCACGACGACGATGACGACGAGAGAGAGAGAGAGAGAGAGAGAGAGAGAGAGAGAGAGAGTGTGTGTGAGTATGAGAGAGACGTATCGTTTGTATCGATCGGCTTCTCTAACGAAGGCGTGGTCGGTACCTTCCGGTAATGATTTCCCCGCCCCGCCCCTCCTCCCTAGATCCTCCAACCCCCGCCCATAAAAAGAGAAAGAACAAGAGAAAGAGAAAGACTCACTCGCAGGTGAAAGTAAAGCAGACCGACACTTTGAAACTGGGAAAGGCTTGTCCGAGAGAGTCCTCTCGAAGGACAATCCACTTCCTCGATTCGCGATTTCTTTTCGATTATTTTTCTTTCCCGAACGAGATCCCCCCACCTCATCCCTCCTTAACCATTATTTTTCGTATGGGACGTTTTTATGGCGGAGGTCATTCGTCTTCGACTGATTTAACGTCGCGTGCCAGAATACGAACCGGCCGTACACTTTTCTTCTATTCTTATTTTCCTTTGTAAACCTTACTCGGTTAGTAATTATGAGTTTTAAGCAATGTCTCAGGAAGAAGTCGTGTCTTCCGTAAAAGAAAGCTTTCACGTGCTACTCTTCTTCTTTTCTCTCTCTCTCTCTCTCTCTCTCTATTTATCTAACTATCTATCTCTTTCTCTCGCTCTCTCGCTATCTGTCACGTTTCCTCTCGATCCGCTGAGCCGGATCGACGAGCTCAAACAAGTACACGTGACTCGGGACAGCGATTTGTCTGCTCCCCTTAGGCAGCGACGACGACGACGAGTTGCTCCAAGCTTGATTCTCCTCCTCCTCCTCCACTTCATCCTCTTTCTCCTCTTCCTCTTCTTCTTACTCCAACTACGCTTATCGAGAAGGCATTCGATATATTTTCACTCTACCGCCCGGGAATGGGGCGGCGTATGCGTTGCTACGTACACGTATCGCATATAAGACCAGAGAAAAGTTAAACTAGTTTTCGGGATTTTTCAAGCGGCCGGGTATAAAGGAGAAATTCAATGTCTATCGATCCGTCATTAGTACTCGAACTCTCGTGCCGATCTCATTCCTATAATATTAAAAGTCGTTTGGGGAAAAAAACAAAGGGTCCGTTTAATAGACCGTAAAGATAGAACAAAGATATTCGATCGTTAATGAAGAAGATCGATCGAACATATATATATATATATATATATATATATATTAAAGTGTTCCATTTTCGTGTTAATCGACAGAATTCATTTGCTGTGACACGTTACGATAATGGGATTATTGGTTGGTATTAATGTGTTTTGTAAGAATCGTTATTGAATATTGTCGTAATACGATCGTTCGTAGTTTTATGATTTCAAATGTTTATTTATTTGTTTATTCATTTGTTTGTTAAAATATTTATTCTTCGTCGAATATTTCATACGAATAGAATCGAAATAATTCAATGTATTCTCATCGCGAACATCGATATTTCATTACGACGTTCCTTTGTCGATTGTCCTTATTAAAAAGCTTTGAAGACAAAGGAACATAACTGTATTGGCATCGATATTATCAATTTACGTTGTTTCAGATCCTCTTATTGTTATTCCCGATCGCATTTGGGCAAAATCATCAAAAGGGCAACGATCCGAACGACGAACCCTTTCTGCCAATATTCCCTATATACCCGTACAATCCGAAGTTGATAAAACGAGGAATCGACAAAGAGACCGAAACGCAATTAACAGCCGAATTGTACGCTCCTAAAGTCGATGCAAAAGATACTTACACGCCAAATTACAGTAGTAATTATCAAAAGGATCCTTATTATTCTAATTACGATCCTTATTCAAAAAGTTTTTCGTCCTCCTCGACGTCCTATTCTCCTTATTACATTAACAATCCGCAAGCAGCGACAACAGCAACGAGTGCTTCGTATTCGACATTACCATACAACGTATACAATACTTATACAAATCCTTATGTTGCTGCTACGACGCATTCTTCAATCCCATCAACAGCTTATTCCGCCCCATCGTATTCTACTACTGCATATCCCTCCTCTTACTCGTCTAACGCATATAACGGAGCAACTTACCAACCAACACCATACATACCAGTTTCAAATTATTATTATCAACAGCCATATTATTATCCCTCTTATTACGCACCTGCTCTTTTCCCACCCCCACCGCCGCCGCCACCTACACCGTTTCCATATCCCGACTATTCTAAAGATTCCGATTCGGCCGACAACGACGGCTACGAGAAAGATTCTAAGAGAGGTCAAAAAGTATTTCAAAAGTCCAAAAAGGACGATAAAAGTCTGGAAAGTTCCGAGGATCGATACGAGAACGGCGGAAACTATATTTCCCCGTCGAATTCGAACGATCTCGACAGTCAATCTAGCAGTTATAAAGTTGCCAACTCGTACAATCGATTGGAACAAACTAACGAACCACGGGAAAAGTCATCAAAATTTGAAACGTATAAAGTCGTCAATATTAGAACGCAACCGCCAAGCGACACAGAATATTCGATAGCCGCGACATACGCGAAAACTCAACAATTGGAACTATTGATGAGGCAAACGTTGGCGAAGTTGTTGGCCGAGAACGCAGCACGACAGATCGTTCGATATCCCACGTACGATGATAAACAAAATCAATTGATCAAGACAAACAACGAGGTGTCTTATGGAAATTTAAACAATTACGACAACAATAATCCGCAAAACTTCGTACCATTAACTAATACGATAGCTAAGACTGGCTTGAGTTACGTCGTTAATCCAAATGCACTTGAGAACTTTAATTCTGGAACGATCGTTCCTCGTCAAGTACTACAAACTCCAACCGCTTTGGCTAGAACTACTAAATATTCGGACGATCAATATCTTCGTAAACCAATAACCATAGTTTCATTACAACAATCACAAGGGACTTATGTACCACCTAATAAATCGATTAAAACGTCGGTATCGAATCAATCGTCCAATTACGATGGTTACGAGAACGAGGATACTCGAAACGATCAAAATTACGACGGTTCTTTGGACGATACCGAAGGAAAGCAGGAGGACGGATACGGGCAGGGTCAAACGTCGTCGGGTTACAAAAATCAAAATTTCGTAACCGTACAAACGCCACAGGCCTACAGTTATCAGTACGCGAGTTATAATCCTCAACAAACGACTAATCAACAGGGAACTCAGGAATACGGGGATAACGCGAGCGACGTTGAGTTTGGAGCGAAGCAAAGTAATAAAGGATAAACGTCGTTCAAAAATTTAATGAGGATTTTTTTAATGAAAAATCATTACGTTTAAGTTGAAAACAACAAAAATGGGAGTACAAAGAAAAATGGTGCCGCTATCTATTTTAATATATATATATATATATGATATTTAATGGTAATTGTTTAATTTGGATTTCGTTAGAACGAAGAACGATCTTACGCGAAATGATTTTACAAAAGCGAATTAATTACAAGTGCTTGCACGATATCAAACGATATTTAACTTTCTCTGTTGATTATTCATCGAACGTAATAATTATTTTGATTAAATGAATAATCTAATGCACGCTACGAACGGAGGACGTCTCCGTGTGTATTGTTTGCGCGCGTGCGTATAAGCGTACACGTTCGAGAGGTAGATATATTATAATATTCTCAATGTCGCAATGTCGCTCCTCATTTTTCTTCCCTTATCGTTATCGATCAGATTTATTTACGAAATGATGTTCTCATGGGAAAAGAAGAAGAAGTTTCTTGCGTCCAATTACAAGAAAAAAGTTCTGTCATTCGCGTTCCATTCACGTCGTGTTCCTCTCGAACGTAATAAAAAGAATTTACCGAACGTTTATTAAGGTAAGAAAAAAAAGTATCGATTTTCACGAGAATAACGAGCCAACATCGTTTTTTTCCCTCGACCTCCCCTCCCACCCGACCCGCCCCCTTCTTTCCGACTTATATTTTTAGATACATGTATTCACGTAGACCTATGACCTACTATTATCCCTATTTATAAAGCCTTTGACGTTCGATGTATATTTAAGAGTAATTTGTTTTTCTTTCATAGTCATTAGCAATAAATCATTTGTTACCGTTCTTCACGATGCCTTTTTTATCGTTCCTCCGTTAAAAAAGTTTTTCTTCCCAATTTGATATATACGTGTCGTATGTCGTCTTATTGATTTATTAATTTATTAATTTATTAATTAATTAATTTATTTATTTATTCGTTCATTTTTGCTTTGACCAAAAAAAAAAAAAGAAAATCGAATAGAATCGAAGGAAAGGTAAGATCGTGTATAGGTCGGTGTTGTGACAATGGTAAATTAACATTTAGGTTCGGATGTTATTTCAACATTATCATCTTGTAATATGAATATAACGTAAAAGTGAGAATCATGGTCAGGAGTAAAGTAGAAAGGAAGAAGAGATCTAGATCTTGGCAATTGATCGCTCGGGTGCGGCTCGATATAACAGTAATATGGAAAGGGGAAGTAAGGCCGCGATCCTGCGATGAAAACTTTCCTGTAGAACGTATAGATGGTTTAGAATGTATATTATATACACACATACATATATATATATGCGCATATAATACCAGCATACATAAATACATATACGTGTACATATTTATATATGATGGCAGGTGAGTGAGAGCGTCGGCTTTAACTTCTAGTTATTATGTTTTATTTTTGCACATTCCCAAGTGGATCGAATGTGTATGTGTGTGTGTGTGTGTGTAAGTCTAAAATAAAGTTGGATGGACCAAGCCTCTTACTTTCTCGGCTACTACTTTTCTGGACCTGATCTCGATCTCTTATAAATGTCTTTATACATATATCCAACCAACTCGAAAGCTTCTCTCTCTCTTTTTCTCCTTTCTCTCTCTTTCTCTCTCTCTCTCTCTCTCTCTTTCTCTCTCTCTCTTTCTCTCTTTCACCGTTATTATTCATCCCTATTCATGAACAGTGCCAACAGACGTCAAACGGATTGGACCGACCTATCCTGTCGGTTGATCGTTACGATCGAATTGGAGAAAGTGAAAAGTTCTTTCGAAGTATCAAACCGTGAATTTCTTTTGTATGCGTAAGGACTATCGCGAACGCTTTGGACGAGGAAATAGTACGGTTGAGTTCGCTATCGTTTAACGAACCTTTTAACGGGTAGTCCATTATATTCCATATATAATCCACCAGGATATGCAAATCACAATTCCAACTATTCTTCACTTTTGCTCTTTTCGCGCGCTATTCTATCTCTACACTTTTTCTCCCTCATTTTTCCCCTCTTTCTTTTTTTTTTTTTTCCTTTCCTCTCTCTGTTCCTTTTTTCAGGTATTCCCTCTTTTTCCCCTTTTCTCCTTTTTACTCGACGTCATCCAAACGAACACGAACATTTTTCATCGCATTTTTTTCGGCTCTCTCTTCTCTCTCTCTCCCTCTCTCTCTCTCTCTCTCTCTCTCTCTCTCTCTTTCTCTCTCTTTCTCTTCCTTTAAAAAGCATTCAAAGGATTTCGGTGAAACTGGTAATCTTTGATTGTCAAAACAATTTGTACGGATTGATCAATCCCCTGAAGGGTTGAATGTTTGCGCGTGTCGTTTCCCTTTTTGTTCCGCGTGTTGTTTCCCTTTTCTCCGCTTGTCGTTTCCCTTTATTTCCGCTTGTTCCTTTCTCTCCTCTCTTCGTCAATTAACTCCATTCTATTAAATTTCCCCCTTTTCCTGCTTCCAACCCTTTTCGTATCATCCGCTCTTTTAGCAGAGTTACGACATTCGTTCCACCATGAAAAATCCTGTCGATTATTTTCTTTGTTGTCGAGAACATATTGATTAAAAAAAAAAAAAAAAAAAAAAAAAAAAAAAAAAAAAATGAAAAAGAAGAAAATTGCACTTTTCAATCGCAACACAATTTCCATCTGATATCGAAAACGATACCGATAGGTTGAACCTTCGTACGAATATCCTTTGTTCCATCGTTTAATCTCCGACTGTATTTTTCAATTTTATTCTCTTTCAAATTTATTCCTCTTTCAATACCACCACGTTCTATTTGATATCGCCCCTGAGCAAACGTCATCCAATCCGTTCCATCCCATCTTTTCCCCGTGTATTCTTTTTCATTCATTTTCCCTTCTCAAAGAATAAGTTTTTTAACGGATTGACCCCGTAAAGTCGGAATCCCTGCGAGCGTATGCGTCTCTTTTGTTCTTTCACTTTCCTCTTATCGCCCTTTATATTTTTCCATTTCACCTCCACTTTATTTTTACGGAAGAGACAGTAATTCTTGGAAAAATATGGAAAGACCGTGCGCGTTTCTAACGTTTCATTCATTTTCTTGTTTCCTTCCGTTTTTCTTTTTTCCTTTCTTTGTCTTGTTTCCTTTTTCATTTCGTAAATATTCCTTCGACGTACGGCCCGAGAAAGTTTTTAAGATTAATCGACGCTAATTCGAAAAGTTACGATCCATATAGAAAATTCCTGACACACGCCCATGATTTCGAGATAGAAAGTCGTGGGTCGGGTTTGAATTTACCGTCCTTCCCTTCTTTCCCTTTTTTTTTTTCTTTTTCCTTTCCTTCCTTCTTCTTCTTTTACTTTTTCGCCAGAAGGCTCGCTTACCTGAAATATTCTCGATGGGGTTCATCGATTTGCCTTCACGCGATCCAACAAAGAATCTCTTTAGCCGTTTCCATAGAGAGTGTGGTCCCGATTACGGGAGGCCTCCTTTCCTATACTTTTCATTTACCTTTCATTTCGTATCACGATAGGAGGAGGGGTAACAAGCGTCGATTTTTGCCTGGCACAACATGAAAAACCTTTTCTTTTCTTTATATATCACTTTGATGGATAACAATAATCGATCAGGTAAAAACTTTCAAATCGTGCCAATGTTAACAGTTCCGCACTGATTATTGTCACACTTAAATATCACGATCACGTGTTGTTTGCCATTTATACAATTCCTCTCTGGGGATTTGTAATATATCAATTACGTCATGTACCAGTTAAATTGACGTTGATTCGTAAATGAGAAAAGGGAAGAGGGGAAAGAAGAACAAATAAAAAAAAGAAAGAGAGAGAGAGAGAGAGGGAGAAGAAAAATGCGATCCCTTTAAAAAGGATTAATCATCGTTATCATTATTCAAGGACTTTTCTTTCTCTTCTTTTATTTCCTCGAAAGTTATCATAAAAAGTTTTATCGCATTCGTGCATACGCTTGTTGTAAGAAAAGTTTTAATAATAATATCGCGGAACAATGATATCTCGACAGTATTGTTTTATGAAAGTAGATATCGGCTTATTCGGTCTATTTCTTTCTGTATGACTTGAAATTACCCTCCTCCTCCCTCCCTCCACCCCGAGTGTATTATCGGAAGAGCAATTTTCGACAAAACACATAATAACCATTTCCATGCTATAACATTAGTATCGATTGCCGTGCGTTTTTTTAGGTTAAACTCGAAAAGAAAATAAATCCTCTCTCTCTCTCTCTCTCTCTCTCTCTCTCTCTCTCTTTATCTTTTTCTTTTTCTTTTGTTGTTGTCGTTTATCTCTCTCTCTCTCTCTCTCTCTCTCTCTCTCTCTCTCTCTCTCTTTCTCTTTTATTTCCTTACTTCTTTATATACGAGTGTATAAGCTTCGTCGAAATTACATTTAATTTAGTAGTGGCACGTATATGTGTTTATCCGAATTAGAGAATAAAGTGCGGAAATACTAGCGTACTCGTTTCATTAGCAAGTTAATGAACCGAATAGTCTAGCAGGATAATTAGAATGGTTTCGTAGAGAGGAATACATTTAAGAACGATTTACACGAGGATTACTGCTAGGATACTAGATAAGAGAGAGGGAGAGTATGCTCGTGAGAGAGAAAAAGATCTCGAGAGAGAGAGAGGTAACACTTTCGTACAAAATCGATTGGCTACGTTGATCACTGTTCTTTATAATTAGAAGAAAAAAAAAAAAAAAAAAGAAAAGAAAACAATAGGACCGTGTACAAAAGAGTGAGATATAAAACGATCGCGTGTTCGTAATCCTTTTGACCGCACTTCCGTGCTCACGGAATAATTACAGATCGTTTTAAAACGTTGAAATTCCTGTTGAACTTTACATAATTGTATTTTATTATGTGCTGATTTTTTCCTTTTTTTTTTTACCTCCAGACAAATTAGATCGAAATTAATTCAGATTGGATCGCGAAAGTGAGATGAGTCGTTATGAAAACGATCTAATTTAACCTCCTTTCTATATTATTTTCTGGCCCATACTCTTCTCATTCTTTCTTATGTAGGATCGATCTCTCTCTCTCTCTCTCTCTCTCTCTCTCTCTCTCTTTCTCTCTTTCTCTCTCTCTCTTTGCGAAGGATCAATATCGTTCTTTTTATTTATTTTAAAAATTTTAATTTTTGATTTTCAACGAAATGGCAAATCAACGAAATAGCGGAGCAACGAAATATTGGATTAACGAAATGGCGAATCAACTGTATTGCAGACCAAAAGTGAGATTAATCGGAATGAAAACGATTTAATTTAATCCTCTTTCATACATACGCGCACACATACCAACACACACATGTGTGTTTACACATACCAACACACACATGTGTGTTTACACATACATATATATATACATATCTCTATATACGTATTTTTTTTTGAATCTTTTCACTATATTGATTTTTTTTTTTTAACGTATTCATATCCAGCAAAGCAAAATATCATTTTTTAAACGTTGACAACCTTTCACTCGTATAAACGAAATCTCTCTCTCTCTCTCTCTCTCTCTCTCTCTTTCTCTCATCTTTTTCGAACGCGAAGAGACGAAATAATTCATTTCTTCGATCAGTTCTTTGCTTTTACTTCGATTCACAGTTGCACACATTTGTATGTTGAGAGACTAAGACCGACACAGATTATCATATACACGATGTAATTTCAGAGGTGAATTGTAGCTTGTCCGGACGTACAAGTGGTAGGGATAAAAGCTATATAAGAGAACGTAAGCCAGGATTGATTTTATAGTAGAGCTAAGTTCTCTTTGTGTTGTGCGTGAACTTGTTCTAGCACTTAAACATGGTAAGTCGTAAGCTATGGATGCGACATTTATTTAATGATCCTTTTAGTAATAACAAGCATTCATTATCTTGAGTAATGAGTTATTAACACTGTACAAATTTATGTAATTGAATTGTTCTCACGTTTAATGACAATTATATTTAACGATAATAATATTTCTTCTCATTTGTCCCATTTCGTCGTTTCTCTTCAACGCGCATTATTCGACGCATAATAATAATAACAATAATGATGATGATGATGATAATAATAATAATAATAATGATAATTTGTCCGCATTGAAATTTCGTTGGAAATGAGAGCAAAGCTAAAAGAAAAGAAAAAAAAAAAGGAAAGAAAGAAAAGAGGAAGAAAAAGAAATAAAAGGGAAAAGACTTTTACTTACGTGTACGTAAACGGATACACTTGTTCATGGGTTGTGTTTACCCCTTCTCCAGAGTAAACACTCTGGGCAGAGCAGTCTATATAAGAGTGGTCCATGTCGTATCTTTGACCCAGAACTTGACGTGCAGTGAAAGTGTCCCTTGTGCCGGAAAATTTTACCGGAAATTGCAATGGTGAAAAAAAAGAAAAGATATATATATATATATATATATATATATATATATATGTATATATATATATATAGATATGTAGATATACTTGTTTACCCAATCATCGTCCAGTGTTATCGATTTATTTCAACAAGCAACGTAAACGTATCCCGATGTATACTCACAATATTTTATTTTGTACATTTGATTGCAGAAACTTTGGACGATACTCTACCTACTATTCGTCGTTGCGAACGGTGAAAAAAAAATCAATTTGGAGGATATCGAGAGGGACAATTTAAAGGCCGAAAGTAGATCGAAGTCGGACGAAACGAAGTATTCGTCGAAGCCGGAAATAAATCAACAACATTATTCTACTACCGATTATGTGACACCGCAGCCAATTTCAAATGTAAAAAGAGAAAAAGAAAAAGAAAAGGAACGAACGAACTAATCGATCGTTTCAATTATTGTTAGATATTAATTATTGTCCCTGACGGAGATGTATTAATCATTGTAGATATCACCGGAAGAGTACAGACAGTCTAATAAATATTCACCAAATGAAATAATTTATCAGCAAGGTACTCTGCCACTCCAACAATACAACGAGTATCAACAACAAACCAGCATTACGTCGAAAAATGTTCCAACGATTTATAATTCTCAACAATCGATTTATCAGCCGGAAATAAATGTTGGCAATCAGGCGCAAAGTTCTCAACAAAAAGCTGTAACTCAGAAATTTTTCAAAAGCCCGAACAAAGGTGCGATAATGGGTATATCGTTATTTTACTTTATTTGATTTTATTTGTTTTTCCATTATTCAGTAATGCTTCGTATTTATTATCTATCTACCTCTCGTGTTGTTTCCCGTTACAGAAAACTTTTACATTGATATCCCAATGGGCCATTTTTTATCCTATTACCCGCACATCGATCTGAGTAGCTTAAATGGTGGAAAAGTTCAACCCTCGTTTCAGGAATTAACTCAAGCTCAACAGATATCGATTCCCTTTTACACCCCATTATTGAGTCAGAAACAATTGATCGCCCCGGTGAAAATGACTTATCAAATTTTACCGCAATATACCCTAAGACAATCCATCCCGGTATCAACCACGCTATTCCCTAAGGTAATCATTCATTCTATAAGATAAAAATCTTATGAAACATTCTAGACAGATTAAGATTTATCTCGTGTTTCATATTACATTGGGTCTGTCAATAATAGATAAATTTCTAGTTATATATACTTAATTAAATAATACGGACTGTCCTATTTCTTATTGGAAAGACGGTCGGTATTTTATATTTAAGTGGATGACGCTATATGATATTAGTTTCTTTTTTTATCGACAAAATTTTTATTACTTTATATCTGAATAAATATACATACAGACACATCAATATTCAACCTCTAAACGAACAACATTAATATTGTCTATATTGAAAATTCTAATATTGCTTATTAAACAGTCTATTACATATTATTGATACTTTTATCTACTAATTTTAATCGCCTCTATATATGTATATATATATATATATATATATGTGTGTGTGTGTGTTATTAGTTATAGTTATTTAAGAGACATTATACGTGATAACACAATTAGGCTTGCAACGTGTTAATAGTGTTCGAAACTGATACGTTTGAATTATAGTTCTCGAAGGGTCAGATTTATGCATCGATTACTTCGAAGAAACCAATAGCACCGGTATATGAACAGCCAGAACAATCGTATACCCAAGGGAAACAATTGTTATACACCCAAGCTTACATAACTCAGCCACAACATCAACAACAACAGCAGCAGCACCAACAACAGCAACATGTTTCCCCAGTACTATATAACCAAGGCAATACCCTGTACACGCAAACGACACCACTTCAAGGAGATCTTTACGTTCGATCGTCGGTTTACGTTCAAGATAATACTCTTAATGGTCAAATAAATCAATACAGTGGTCAAACAGAGCAATCGTATCCATCATCATCCGCAACCGAGCACCAATTACCAAAGCAAATTTTACGTCAAGAGGAGAGTCAAAGTGTATCACAAAGTTACGTTAAGGTTCGTTTAATATAACTTTGGTAGTACTCTAACAAATTGTTTCGATAGATCGATAGTTACTCCTAAGTAACGCGTTGATGGTGAAAGCCCAACTATACAACGTTATTAGTCTCGTTATATAACATTATTCATAGATAGTTTATAGGTCGGTTAAGATATTAAGATCAGATTTTGAACGTGATTAAATTGAGTAAATAAGTAGGACGTGTGGTGTATGACTTTGAGATGGGAATTATAAATAAGCAATTGGAGTTAGGATATTCTAACTTTAATATCGAATATATATATATATATATATATATATATATATATATATATGTTATAAAAATCAGTACTTTTGTAGGTTCCAGATGAACCAATTACAGATTTTGTTCCACCGCAAGTATCCCATCAAACTTTCAAACCAGACGTCACTCAACTGATACAAGTTTCTTCGGAACCTGAAGAACCTCCACAAGTTAAAGAGCATGTCGTTAGTTCCGAACCACGATCCTTATTGGATACATATATTCCGAGTAATCTGATAGCTGCACAAGATTCGTCGAGGTAAGTTATGCGAATTGTTATTTATGTGTAAAATCTTTTTCTTTTCTTTTCTATTCTTTTTTTCTCTTCACCATACGAGTTTCTTGTATTACGTGGAAAGGTATTTCAATGTATTTTTCCTTTTTCTTTTCTTTTTTCTCTCTTTCGTTTCCTTTTCTTTACTTCTTTTTTTTCCACGCTGATATCACCAGATACCGAGAGAGGCCGTTGCACTTGGAAAGCGGCTTTCTTCCTTCGAAAACAAATTTTGTGCAATACAAGAAACGTAAGACGCAATAATGGCGTATACGATATAGATTCATTGAAGATGAAAAGGAAATATATATATTCTAACGTAGATATATGAACGACTAACGAACTTCGAAGAATATCTGATTTTGATGTCAAAGAAGGAAAAAAGAAAAGAATAAAAACAAAGTTCGTTTTCATGATACCTGACGAATAACTTCAACTCGTTTTATTACGACGAACGAATCGATCATCTTTCGAAGATGTGACGGCTCGACATAAGGAGAAGAAACATCGTATCTAGTCCCTCATCGGAAATCACAATGCGTGTAACTTTTGTATTCACTTTACTTATATTGTTCATACGCATGCGTGTACGCACGCCGTGCGATCCTTTTTTTTTGTCTTTTTTAAATAAAACGTAACAAAATTTGTTTGTCATTTTTTTTTTTTTTTTTTTTTTTTAAATAAAGCGAATCAATAGATATCGACTTATTCTATCAAGGATTGTACACGTAAAATTTGTAAGATATCGTAAGTGTTATGTAATGATATTGACAAGAGAAGGAAGAGACTCGAAACTCTCCAGTTAGTTCCGCCTCCTTACGAACATTCGCTCCGTCTTCCCTACAAAGATAGTCCTGCTTCTCCCTTCACTGTTCATCCAACAAAGTAAGACTTTACACCCTTTTTAGTTAAGTCACGTTCCAATAAAATTGGCCTCTCCCCTCCAATGTCAGCCCGCCTCTTGTCCAGTTAACCACGCCCAATAAAAGGTTAAAAGCCGCGCCTTTAGAAAATTAGCCACGTGTCTCCTTCAAAGCTAATCCGCCCTTGACTAATTCGTCCCGATCCCTCCGAAGTTGTCCATGGCTCTTTCTAAAAATTACCCACGCACCCCATTCAAAGTTAACACTACTTTGTCTAGTTAGTCCCAACTACCCTCAAAATTAGTCCGCCATTGATTAATTAGTCACGACCCCTTCGAAGTTAGCCCCGCCACTTATCCAATAAGATACGTCTACGAAGTTAGATCTGTCCCCTCCTCTCCCTTTCTAGTTAACTTCTTTGAGTTATCCCTAGTCAGTCCTCGAAATGTATTTCCATTAGGAAGGATTTCGAGTGACAGTTGTTCTCCTTTTATGTACTCGTTGTCCTGGACGTACGTGTTTGTGGCTTTTGGAGAGAAAGTTTGGAAATATTTCGTGACTTTTATTCCTCGCTTGCGTGTATCCTTTTTCGAGACAAATACCATCGTTATTTGTTTCGACCGAGAAAGCTTAATCAGACAAGTAAAACTCATTCGTATATGTCAATTAAAAAGATTTAATTTATATCTTGAATTGTCAGTCGACAAATTATCATAAAGGATAAGTACTTATATACGTACAACTGTCACGTTTATCGAGTAAGCTCTTCGACAAGAATAGAAGAAATGTGGACGGTGTGAAATTTCTATTTCCACAGATGTTAACTTAAATGTCAGGATGCATATCGCTTTTTATTCTCACTCGGATTGCGAAAGAGATAATTGTTTATACGTAATACCAAAATCTATTTTATCGAGGATAATATAACGCAAATATACGAAACCTAAATACAGTAAC
This sequence comes from Dolichovespula sylvestris, assembly GCA_918808275.2. Classification (NCBI taxonomy): domain Eukaryota; kingdom Metazoa; phylum Arthropoda; class Insecta; order Hymenoptera; family Vespidae; genus Dolichovespula; species Dolichovespula sylvestris. The sequence continues at coordinate 2,022,384 of OU964986.1, read as the reverse complement.
GTAACGTCAATAAAATTTTGCATATCAGATACATTATTGAATATTATGATCAAGGTTTGTTTGCGAAATTGTGGAAAGTTTATGTTCGAAATCGATTATTGGTGGTAATTAATTTAAACAGCATTACCAAATACCGAAAAATAATTAAAGACAAATGTCATTGTAACAAATAGTAATATACATGTTTAATCGAGTTTACAGAAATGTAGGGACGTTATTAATGCATATGTAAATATAATATTTATGCTATTGGTTAACAGTGACAGCCCGTACGAACGAGAAAGCGAATATTACGATCATGAGTCGATGCTACATAAGCTTCCTTCATATCCTTCTGTTTTGTTGTTCGATGTTCAATATATCCGTATATTTTCTCTTTTTCATCGAATGCTAAATATATATATATGTAACACTGTGTCATCACGATATATCCATATCATCTTCTTTCAATATATATATATATATATATACATATTTATTTCCGAATTTATTTACGAATATGAAAATTCGACGATCATTTCTTATATTTCTACAAAATATCTATTCAAGTTACGTAAGTTGCAAAACTTTCTATCAAATTTTTTTTCTTACCCTTTTTTTTTAACGAAATATTTCAACGAAGATACGTAATGCATTGATTCATCTAATTTTAAATAATAAATGCTATATATATAGTATATATTATATTATATAGATGAGATCTGTCCTATATAATGATAGATACGCTACTGGCAGGTGTCTCTCGCATGTATCGAACGTGAATAGCGGTCGTCTTTACCGAGGTGAAACTATAATGATGCTGTCCTTCTCTCTCACGAAGCGAGGGCATATAAGGTGGGATGTTGTGGCCTCCGCTTCATCAGTATCAAACAAACACACACGTCAAGTCCACCGTGCCAGTTAAGTTTGATCACCATGAGGCTTGATGATATACACGTAAGTGGTATATTATTTTTTAAATTTCATTTTCCATTGATTTCTATTTTAATCGGTTAATTTACAACGAGCTTTCTCCGATGCGTATTTTAGTAAAATCAACATTGAAATGTATCATTGCTTTCATATATCGCTTTAACATTTAACATTTAATATTTAACATTTAATATTTTACATTTATATTATATATGTATATATTAAACAAGTGTTAAAATTATTTAACGCCGTTGAATGTTTAATCATGTACAACTCAACGGTGTTTATTCGTTCATCTCTGAAGCGATAATTTTAACGAAATATAATATTTGACCGATCCAGCGAAAACCAATAAATTAGCATTTGGCGAATCAGCTAAACCATTTGATTAACATTAAGTACATTTCGGCATTAAATTTCAACGTAATTTCGACGGATAAATCGGAATTTCGGTCAAATGTATTCCCCCCGTTTATTTTATTCGCCGTTTCGAAAGGGATCATTTATTTAGTTACGATGGTTCATTTATGAATATAAAATAAAGACAGAAATATTTATACAAATATATATATATATATATATATATATATAAATATATAAATATATATAAATATATAAATATATATAAATATATAAATATATATAAATATATATATATTTTTTTTCTTTTCCTTTTATTAGGACAATCGATAGACAGTAATAATGGTGAAAGTGTTTCTAATTATTGTTCGTTCGTTATACGTATATTAGGTCGGTTTAAAGATAACTGCCAGAAATATAGTAGCTCTTGAGTAAGTCAGTGAAAGTCTTTGAGAAAAGAACGATGATTCTTTGACACAAATTCGACGATACGTTTTGTTAGGTAACGGCGTAAGATCACAGCGGACGGTCCGAAGGAAGCTGAAGTGAAACTCACTTGAGGAACGTTTCATTCGTCGATCGGATGTAAAATTAAAAGATACCAGGTGTCAATTCTTTTCACTCATTCATATATTCGATATTTACTATCGTATTTTTTCGTTTCTCTTGTACAAGCATCGGGCATTGAGAAATCTGATATTTATTTAGAAAATTGGTGGGATATATTTTTGTTGTTGTCGTTGTTGTCGTGAAATAAAAAATCTATTGGTATACTTTATGAATTTTACCGATTATAAGCTATCACGATCTCCAATATATTTATCGCGTAGTATATACATATATATATATATATATATATAGCTTTATATATATATATATATATATATATATATATATATATATATACACATATACGTCCGGGAAAGAAAGTGGTGAAAATCGCAAATGCGATGCATGAAACCTGTTCTCTTCTGGAGTTGACCTGTACGACGACCCTGAGCAAAACCCGGATGAAGTTCACGTCCTTTCTTTTCAAGGCCGTGAGCAAGTAGAGATTGTCGGCAGCACGCGTGTAGAGCAACGGTACCATATATTAGGTTTTATCTTTAAATATTTTACGAATGGTTGGTTACATTGTAATAGAAAAAAAAGAGAGAAAAGAGAGAGAGAGAGAGAGAGAGAGAGAGAGAGAGAGAGAGAGAGAGAGAGAGAGAAAGAGAAGGAGAGAGAGAAAGAGAGAGGGAGAGAGAGAGAGAGAAGAAGATATCTGGAAGAATCTTCTACGAGCGCTTACGTATTAAGTAGTGAAGTCCGGTGAAAGTAAGATTACCATTAGCAGAATATATATCTAACTGAGATCGATGACCATCGCTTCGTTAAAAGCGTGACGTTCTAATGAGAATTGAGACATTTAAATGTATAAAAAACAGTGGACTGATATAACTGTCGATAAATGTTTCTACATCGTGCCAACACGACGAGGATCAAAGAAGAATACTTTTACGATTTCATTTTAACAATTTATTCGGTAAAAGCATTGAAGCTTTTAAAATATCTACATCATATAATATATATATATATATATATATATATATATATATATATATATATATCCACCTGGATTACTTGCATACTTTTCTCTTTTTTTTTATCTTTTAATTTTGTTCTCTCTCTCTCTCTCATATTTTCCAAGCGGAAAAGGAAGGTTTTATTTTAACATAGGAAAGTTATGCTCGTTCAACTAGAATATCTCGGATTTCGTAAATATTTAATCGCGTTTTTCATTTCCAGATTTTTTCTTGCGTTCTTTTTACGCTCGGATTTATTTTGCTGACGGAATGTACGAAGGAAAATCTCAAAGATACGTTGAACGGATTGGATCGGATTAAGAAGAGCGAATCCACGTTTATAGAAGAAGTGGTTAACGTGACTAGCGAATTGCAAGACAGTAAAGAGGATGATCCACCGCCCGAGAAAGGATTACCAATTTTACCGCCTTTGATTCTTTTGGACTTTAATAACGATACGATCGATTCCAATACGACGAGCGAGGAGAAAACTAAACGTACGGTTAACAACGGTTTGGGTTATGGCTTTGAAAGGAATTCATTGTTTACGGGAAAGGCTAATTATTATTTTCCTGCTGGTAAAACTGGAACGACCGTTAGCATCGAGGAATCGATTAGTCCGTTTCTACCAAGAACGATAATCGAGAAATACATTCCATATAATCACGATATAAAGGAAACTAATGGATATTCGAATTTACGAACATCTCAAACCAATTTTGGTTCTATTACGAAAGTACCGAAAGTTACGAATCTTTATGACACGTTCGATTCGAACTATCGACGAAAAAACGAAGGATTGACGTCGTCGAGCCCTCCTCCTCCCCCTTCTCCTCCTCCTTCTCCTTCTCCCACGTTGTCAACCGTTTCGTCGAGTACTCGTCTACCGCAGAACCATTTAGATTCGAAATCCTCGAGATATTTGCTTTCGAATTTGAATACTCCATCGTATCAGCCAAGCCACTTCAATACTGATTTTAACGGACAAAGGGGAAATATATATCGTCCAACAGTACGAACATACGTTGAACGAGGTCAAAACGTATTTCAACCTGCCGGTACTACACCCACTACAGAAATCGATAGCTCGCAAATATTTAGAGTGGCGTATAATACTCCACATCGATCTCCCGGACAGTCAACAAGTTATTTTGAGTCGAAACAGAATGATATTCGAGATACACCTACTCTGAGGCAATCCAACCGTCAAGCTTCATATTATAACAACGTCAATTCTCATACGTATAACGAACAAAGACAAAATAAAATAATCTCAACTACGCCAGGTACAATTGATATAAATCCGCAAAATTACAGATACCTGCAGAACATATTTAATCCGAACGCCAATCAACAATATTACGAGGGACAAAAACAAAAGAATTTCGAATTCGCGGCGCAAGATTCGTCGATTTTTAATATACCAAATTACAATGATAATAGAGACAATTATAGAATATATACCGAGCAAGGGCAGTACGATCGATCGATATTTACAACACCGAGCTCGGCCGAGGGGAATTATGAATACGTCAAAAGTCCAACAACTCCGGCAAATACACCAAGGTATACGGTAGAAAATGGCGTTCAATACGAGAGTAAAATATATTGGAAATATCCGGACGGTAGGATATCTCACGAACCGCCGGCCACTTACGTCGAGACATATATCGGAGACACGTCGACGAGTACAAAAGTTTCGAAACTTCATGAAAGTTACGTCGAGACGTCTACAGAAAGTGGTGCCAATGCTCAAGGTCCAATACAGTTTCCAATTGCACCGGAATTGCCATCCGAAGAAAATCGATTTGTCTCGTCGGATTCTCTTTCCACCAATTTATCGCATCAGCAAGCTTATAGAATTGGTTATCAGAATTTAGTCAGCCAAAGACCGAACGTATTGTTGGCACAGAGAGCGAAGATGGAAGTAACAGCGGCCACAGCTTCTTCATATATAAACGCAACACCTTTCCCGGTTACAAAGAGGCCAACGTTTACGAATAAAAATAAGCAAGATCGTAATCGTAATTTTTCATCGGTCTATACGACCACGTCTAAACCAGTCTCGAGATATATGGTCGATGGGCCGAACGCCGAATACGTCGATACTACCGAGTCCTCGTTGAAAGTTAAGTCAGGTGAGTTGTCGGCTCACGTATTAGCCAGGTACACAAAGCGGGTTCAAAATTATTTGAAAAAAATATTTACAGCCAATCGCGATTCCGGAAGCAAGGCCAAGGAGAATAACAAAAATCTCAACGACTATAACAATCTTCAATATTCGGATCTTCTTAGCTACAATCCATCCATATCCCAATATATAAAGGATCCATCATCGATATTGAACGTTCGCCCGACCTTCGTACAAGCTGGAAATTCTTTAGTACCTGTCATAATACTTAGGGTAGACGGAACGCCACCGGTTCAACCTAAACCTACGTCTAACATCAATCTGAAAGCTCTACTTCAAGAATATTTAATACAATATGCCAAGAGTATTAAAGAATTAGCTCAGCCAACGAATTATGAACTCGGAACGGAACAATTCAGTCAAACCCAACGTACGATCCAGGCGGGCAATCGTTTGTTGGAATTGGCACGAGAAACGAAAAACGAGAACGACGATTCCTCTTCGCCGTATTCTTTTTCTTCTTCTTCTTCTCCTTCCTCCTTTCTTTCACGATCTTCTTATCCGCTTGCGAAAAATTACGAAGAAAATGCATTTCTAACAGGAGAGGAGGAATCCCGTCCGTCTGTTAAGTTCGGCGATCGTACCCACGTAAGGCCTAAAACAAAGAGCGTACAAATTATCGACGAACAGAGATATACGACTTAGAAATTTTAATCGTTCTAAAATCTGTTATCTGTACCTGATAACGAAATTGCCGTGTCATAGTTATTAATTACATTTGACGTGAGAAGAAAATCGATTGAGATAATTAATTCCATCAGTAATAATGGCTTTCGGTGGAAGCGTTTCGCGACAAGAGAATAACAATAACGGTATTAATTAATACGATATTATTAGATTTTACTATAATTTAGTATTTAACAAGGGATTGTGCAATATGGCCTCGATTCGTGTATTTACACTTCTACAGATTATTCTATATTGAACTGATAGAATAATTAACCTAACGATCTGATTATTTCCTATAATTAAGCCAAATAACGAGCACGGGCCAATACTCGAATATTTGTCATACCTGCGTATTCTTTTAATTACGGGAGCTACGTTTCCACGATGAATCTATTTGATTGATTTTACATATATGAATTTAAACGAGGAAACGAGTATATAACACCAAACAGCGTCACTTCGAAAAGGTACCTTGTAAAAACTTAGATAAGTAAGAAGGAAATATTTCAAATATATGATGACCAGTCCGGTTTGCTAGTTATTATTATAAGTTTTTGTAAGAAAGTACATATCTTCATCTTATTCTTTCTTTCTTTCTTTTTTTTTTTTTTTTTTTATTTTTCTTTCTATTTTGTTTTCCTTTTCTCTTTCTTTCCTTCCTTTTTTTTTTCTCCTACCGTGAAAGTCACACCTCTCTCGCACAATCTTCCTACTCACTTGACGTTAATAATTGCATGCGAATGAAAGGGACATGATTGGGAGATATTGCGGTAAGTGTTATAATGAAATATCATATTTGAACATAATTAAGGATATTGAAATGTTGTTAATTTATATTAAATCATTAAATGATTATAATTAAATTGCAAGAGAATCATTAATTTGTCCGTGGATCCTTAAATTTTAACGAGAAAAAGAAGAAGAAGGAAAAAGAAAAGAAAGAAAGAAAGAAAGAAAGAAAGAAAGAAAGAAAGAAAGAAAAAATCGTCGTATAAATATTTGAAAATTTCCAAATTAATTGTTGATTAAAATTAACTTGATATATCCACATTAGGTTTATCTAATAATCGTATAAAATTATTCAATAATAAAAATTGTTCGTACTTGTAATTGCGAATAAATAACAGATATATCATTGGCAATCGCTTGTTAATTAAAACGTTATTTACCGCGTTTTATCAAGCAGACGAGCAATTAACATTAATTGTCGACTCGGTGAAAGATAAAAATGGACGAAAGAAAAAGAAGAAATAGTGTTTCCAAGTTGGCAAGGTGATTGGTAGATTTTAATTCCACGTTTTCACAATAGCAAGAGCTCTACCTGAGATGATATCTCTTGGAAGAATCCACGAAGCACGAATTAGCTAAAAGCAATTAGGTAGATAGTGTCTGCATCAAAATCGAAGAAGTTGTTGGTATGAGCGTTGGTGTGATGAGCGCGCGCGTGCTCGCGAGTTTCCACACTGACAGAGAATTACCGTCTCTTTGAATTAAACTTAATCCATTAAAAATCCTTTCCATCGCCGTAGAACGTGTTGCATCTGGTGGAGCGCGTGCATCGAGTATAATGCGTGTGTTCTAGAGCGCGTAAAAACCTGTAGCAGAAAAAGTACTGACCAAGTTTAATTTGTAAAAATTTCCTTTGACCGTTTTTAACATTTCGAAGAAAAGCGTCTGAATTAAATTCTTTCTTTTTCTTTCTTTCTTTTTTTCCTTTTTTTTTTTTTTTTTTTTTTTTTATCGTCGTATAAACGTAGAAAATTCTTCCACGTTTGGTATTATAATGAATATTTGAAACGTAAAAATATTTCACGATGTTTTCATATGAATATACCATACGCGGACACGTAGTTGCATCCGTTCGGTATGAAAATATATCATTAAAAATTTTACACATCTCTTACGGACGCTCATACGAGTTTATGGAAACTCGAGTTAAACGGCCATTCATTTAACGACGATATCTCGTAATTGAAACGCTCCCTATTTCCCATCCTATTTCCGTTCTGTAATTTCTTTTCGTCAAAAACGTATATGCTATAAATGTTTTTAGTACCACGTCTATCCCCGTGTGAAATGGTAATCGGACAAAATTTTTCCAAGCGCGGTCGCGTGTCGCGAATGAAAGTATCCACTGTCTACGGTGCTTCGTAGGATAATATTTAGAACGATATTTTTCACTTGGTTACCAGAGTGTATAAAGAAAATCGCGTATCTACTATGTGGCTCAGTTCTCGCGTGGTGCTTTACCTCGCAAGAAGGTACTTCTTTTCGAGTGTCTTATTTAAAAGGAAGAGAACATCGATTTTTAACATCGAATACGTTGTGATAAGGGTACCCGTCTCTGGAGTTTAATTTATTATCTTTTTGAATGGGAAGAAGCTACAAGGAAGATCGTGGGAAATGTTTGTATATTATGTAAGTAAATAAAAGGGAGAGAGAGAGAGAGAGAGAGAGAGAGAGAGAGAGAGAGAGAGAGAGAGAGAGGGTGCGTGCATCCGCGCATGTTCGTGCGTTATCGACGTATATTTTTATTTGTTACTTTTTTACGACCGAATTCTACGACCTTTTATTATTGCGCATACGTTTCACAGTAAAATCAATTAGAGAAAAAATAAATAAAACGATAAGAATAGTCGTAATCTTTTGCATTTCATTATTCGTATTGTAAAATTAGACGCGACATTTATAATTGACTTTCTAAAAACTAATGAACACTCTGTCCAAGTAATTTCGTTCGCCGTTCGAACGAAAAATAATTATTAATTGAAATAAAAGAACTGTACCATAATGGAGATACATGGAATTAGAACGCCGTGTAATTATTATGTTAAAGTGATAATTTCTTGCATTAAAAGGGGAAAAAGAAATAAAAGGAAAAGAGAGAGAGTCTCAGAGAGAAAGAGAGAGAGAAAAAAGAAAGAAAGAGAGAGAGAGAGAGAGAGAGAGAGAGAGAGAGAGAGAGAGAGAAAAGAGAGAAAAGGAAAAGGAAAGAATATAAATCCCGGCGACAATACGAAAGAAAATTCTTTTTAAGAAAAAGATTATTCTTTTTAAAAGAAAATATATTGCACGCTTTCGGAAAGCGCTTTTATACGTATTTCTACGTAGAAAGTTGTTATATGCGTCGCTCTCGGTAATCTAATTTTATAAGGAACGAACATCACTGCTTCAAAGTGAATTCTTATTCTCGGTAAATTGTTAGGAAAGTCTACAGAAAGATTTGCTCTTGTGCACATCCAGTACTTGAACACGTAGAGAACACGCATCGCTTTTGAACATTTTACTTTTACAGTCTCCTTATATTTTCTAGGCCAAACCCTTACACTCTCCAACACTCCCATAGATGATCGTTCCATTGAATTGTTATTCCAACGTACTTTCCTTTATCCTCTATCTCCTTTCTTATTCTTTTCTTTTTTTTTTCTTTTTTATTTCATTTTTCTCTCTTCTATTATTCGCGTTCGATCACGTATTGAAACGTGACATCATAGTAAAAATGCTTCTTTTCCGATTTATGCTTCTTTCATTCGTTTGCTTTCTCATCTCTCTCTCATCTCTCTCTCTCTCTCTCTTTTTTTCTCTTTCGACGATCAACGTCGTTCGATCTTCTCGTAACAAAAAAAAAAAAAAAAAAAAAAAGAAAAGAGAAAAGAAAAAAAACAAAAAATGTTTTTCTACAGATCGTCCTATTGTTCCTGTGTTGGCCGAACGCGAGGGGAGCTGCCGACGATGCGTTGCCTTCTCAAGATGATACCATTTACGATCAGATTGCGACAGCTTCAGAAAATATAAGGACCATCGTTAAGACCGTCCGACCACCGATCGATACGTCTATACATTATGAAAATTCAAATGGATTTATACCGATAACACCGGCCAGTGTTACGCCTGAATATCAACGACGTTTAGAATTTATTCAATCAACGACGTTCGATCCGATGAACGTGCTCGAGGATCAAGAAGAAAATTCTACGATATCGACGTTGATTAATAATAATGTCAACGGGAACTTTTTGAGAAACATAGAAAAGCTCGAGAGTGATCTAGTCGAATCACCGGAAGCTAGAATCTTTCTTGATTTACCGCATTCGGGTGCGAATCGTAGATCGTTCGAATTTCAAGACGATCAGAATACGTTTGAATTGTTGAAGGTACATAACGATACGCCCGCCGTTGCCAATTACAATGATTTTTACGATAACATTGAAGATTTTGGCGATGCCAAAGTGGAGGAAGAAAATTTGTCGATGATCAACGATAATAAGAGCGATCGAAGAAAGAGAATCGGCGGTTATGCGATGAGTTATGGCAACGTTAACGGACAAATCGCTAAAGCGGAGGACGTTCACGGTCGCTATCATTCTTACGGTGCCGCGAAAGATGAGAAAAGAACGACGAGCCAAATGCCGGAGAAAGTAACGAGCAATTACCATCAGCGCAATACCGTGAACTATAACGGTCATGGGCAGAGTACTGCCAGGCAAAAAATAACAGAGACATCAGCGACCTCATCAAGGACGGACTATGAAGACAATGAGCCGAATAGAAAAAATGGAGATAATTATGATAGCTTGCCGTCGTCCTCGGACGTTTCAACAAATCGACACAAATTCACGAAGCCTGTGGTGGTCGTTGAACCAAGCCATTATCGGACCGAGTTGAACTTCGACAAGGAGTCAAACAATTTTCCGAGTACTCCGTCGACGGAAAATCATTTTAAAGATACAGATTCTATCGCCGCTGAATCGTCGAACGTTTACAGTAGATATCATCAGGAGGCAAGGGGACGTAGTTACATGCGCGAGGATTCCAATGACGATTCAAATGATAGCATGGATTATATCGATTATACGGAGAAACCTGCGAGAGTACATAAAACTAAAAGACGACCTTACAGCGTAGAAACATCGAGAAGATTGCCGAAGGAACATCGTACGATGATCGAAGACAGTATGGAGTCGGAGAATTACAGAAAACGGCCCAGCTCGACGAGATTGAGGTCCCATCGGCAACGCGCACAGTCGACAAATTGGACAAATGAGAACAGAAATCGTAACGAGGATGATAGTAACGAGGACAAAGTTCACGAACAGAGAATGCATGTTTCTAGCACTCAGATAAAACAACAAAAGTCCCAACAGCAATTGAAAACAAAGCCTAACAATGGATGGAGTCAGTTAGGGCCGAACGTTGAAATATCTCATTCTAATGGGATCGAGATTAGCCCAATAGAAAAATCAAATCTCGTCATACCAGTTGGTCTTATGTCAATAGCTAACTTTGATCATGCCACCGCACTTGGTAGCAGTCAAGGATTCGACGTATCCAATGTCGTCTATCAAAATATCGTAACACCCACCCCAATTGGTACAGTTAGCACAGCCACCGCTCCGCTTCTCGGTTCGCATCAATCCACCGTCGGTCAACACGTAGTGGCAACTTCAAACGTGCCGAGAACTTTAACAAATTTACCAAATATTCAAAATGTTGGAATATCAACACCGATACCGGATATCATAGTTGGCCAGAATAGTTACCAAAATCCGACACATACCGTGTTAGTTCCACAAACAAATATACCAAACAAAATTTCGACGAATTCAAATCCTCAGTACGTTTCCAGTACTATAACTCCTATATTTGCTTTGACGACTAGACTAACTCCAACTTTGCAAAGTCTACGTGTTCAAAATATACCGAATAACGTCACTCCTCGACCTGGATTTGCCACTACGACTCCTAGCTCTAATTTGCAACAGATCGCTCTGAATCATATGCAACAAGGCATTTCGCATTTGATAGTTCCACAACCGACCGTTCAAACGTTATCTAATCTTCTTCAGGCACCAACACAGTCCAATAACGAATATAACATACAAGTTAATCCCCATGGGCTTCAGGGGCAAAATGTTATCTCTCAAGGTACCTACCAAATACCTAATTATCCGATACAAACTGCGACAACGCCTTCCCCTCAATTTCAACCTGTGACCAGGGTCAATATTATCACGGCCGATACACAAAACAAAAAGACTTTTATTCCGGCCTCCGGCGGTAATATTTTAGCATCCGCCAGTTTCACGGTAGGACAAAGTTCACAGGTACAATCGCCCAACGATAATAATTATTCTCCGCAAACCAATTTCAGACCAATATTTCAAGATAATTCATATAGAGCGACGAAGGACGATAATAATCTGGCGAAAACAAAGACTTATCTACAAACTGCCAATTTGATACCTTTTTATCATCCGGTACCTCCTATGAGCGACACGAGTTTGAACCAACAAGCGTCGCAGAGTGTGAACAATATGAATTTTCTTTTACCCAGATTACAGGAACAAAATGTTCAATATCAAAACGTTTTACAACAATTACAATTTCAGTTGCAGCAGGGTCAAACTTTGAGAAATAATAAATTTGCAAATTATCCGTACCAAAGCAGCGATACCTTAGGTAGTCAAATGATCGGTAATGTCAACCTGGTAACCGTTCCGCAGAACAACAATTTTGCGCATCTCCCGAAAGTTGGGACGAAAAACGTCGAGATTTTAAATCCGAACATTAAGCCAAGCCCAATAGACACTACTATAACGCATCCACTTCAAACTTTACATTATCCTATAATAACGACACCAATTCCAATTCTAAGCACAACACCTATATCATTGGGTACACCTACACCAAGTTACATCGATTCATTGACAGACACAAGAGCCAATCAGCAGGGTGTATCGACGACTGACATGAAAACCTCACAAAATCAAGAAAAACCGATCTTCAATCCGATCAATTTCGTGCCTAACATAGACGTTATAAAGAATCAAAACGTTCTCAATAGCAAATTGCAAAGTCACGAGACGCTTCAGCAACCATTGAACTTGGTCCCTTTGATACCCGAAGGTAATTTTTTTAAGCCCTCTTACGCGGCACAAAGCGAATTATTGACGAAGCCGAAATTGACGACGGATTTGGAAAAATACGCTGAGGAGATGTTCAAGGAATCGCTGAGAACGATTTATAATTCTCAAAAATGGAACAACGACAGGAAGGTGCAATCTTCGAATAATCAGACCCACGTCGAGCCGAACGATATCGTAGCGTTGAAAAACGAATTGATGAAATTGAAGGCGACGCTGCCGACGGACGCGAAACAACAAACTAAAGAAATTCTTGAGGCTTATCAGAGCGAAAACAAAATTCGTACGGCGAGTACTGGAGGAAGCGATAAGAAAAAACCAGATCCATTGTTGGCGACGTTAGAAGAATTGTTAAAGGCACAATCGTCGGCAGAACCTACGTACGCGCATCATGGACATAGGCACAAACATACCCGCAAACGACCGCAATCGTCTAACATGAAACATTTGAGAGATTTTCTAACGCCACCAAAACCGAGCTCGTACCATTCGAGCAGTCATTATCACGATAAACTCGGCAAGAAGAGACCCAGTTCCGCGCCTCCTAGATATAGCCATCAAGCTCATAGCCACTACGATGTTCCCAGGCATACGAAAAAAAGTGGGTTAAACTCTAAATCGATTAGTCCTGAAGCTTCGGCAAGTAATATAGATGGCGTATTGGTTAGTCGTCCTAGTTATCCTGATTTCCAAAAAATTCCCTCGGTCGAGGATTATCCAACGTTTACAACCTCGGCGCCAAGCGTCGATGATATTCAAAAATTCATTAAGGAGCTTAAATCTACGAGCACAACGGATAGCAACAAGAACGACATTAATCATCCTAGAATGCATAATCTTCTCGCTTTGTTGATGAAGAACAAGCAATTACCGTCGAGCAATATTAAAACAAATTATTTTCGCACCACGGACCAATTGCGACAATTTTTCGAGGACGAGAAACGTAGGTTACAGGAACAATTTTACAACGACACCGTCAGGGGCTATTTCGAAAAGAATTCCGATAATGTTTCGCGCATGATGCCTAGGCCCAGTGTCATAGGTGCCGATAGAGTTTATGCGAATGCCGCCGCGTAATAAAAAGTCCAATGACAAATAATTTCATAGGTGTGAAAATTAAATTAGTCGATTCATGTAATTAACGATGTCATGTTTTTTACTCCAACGATAATTGCATCCCTTGTACTCATGTACAAACTTTAAGCCCAATGGTTAAATAGTTAAATGGTATATTATTTTTATAAAAAAAAAAGGAAAAAAGAAAAACAAAAAAAAAAGAAAAGAAGAGAAAAGGAACAGTTAATTTTTTTTTGTTTAAAGCCTACGAACGAATATATCACGCATAGTGTAAATGTACTTGCACGGTACGTTAACACTTTAATGAAAATATCCTTGCGGTTAGTTGTAATACATTTTTAAGTATAAAAATATATCTAAGCGTTCTGTTCGATGAAGAAACGATGATATCGTTATTGTAAATATTAATGTAAGAAAAAAAAAAAAAAAAGAGAGGAAAAATATTAAACGTCACATAATTTATATAGATTAAACTGTTGACTATTTGTGTGTTGACAAATCATTCACCTTTCAATCGTTCCGCATGGAAGCGACACTAATTTTCTGTTTCCTTTTTATGTGATTTTCTTTACCGCAATATCTTTCGCAACAGTTAAGAGTTAATGTCAATTTCCTTGTTTATAATAATTTTCAAGAAACTTACTTGACGGGACAATTTTCTATTTATATATATATATATATATGTGTGTGTGTGTGTGTGTGTGTGTGTGTATACACATATGAATGAATGAATTGAATTAAAATGTTATCAGAAAAGAAAATGTAGTTTTTATAGGCCCCCACACATCATTCTGAAAGAGGATTTATATCAAATGAAATATACTGAAAATAAGAAATTTGATGCACTTCCTTCCTGTGAACATTTTTCGTTTTGATGTGTACGTTATAGCGGTAATAAAATTATTAAAGCGTGTCCTACTTGACGTGCATCGAAGCATTAAATCCGCTTCCTGCTACGGCGAAGGAACTATAATGTAATGTTTAGTGATTTATTATTTCCCCACGCCGTTGTAGAAAATGCATTAGGTGAAGGTGAAGGTGAAATAGAAATTTGAGAAAAATACGTGAGAATGAATTATTAATGGAAACATAATTACGCGATTAAATGTTCTTTCAACGTGCATTAAGTATTTTATCGAAAGATAAAAATAATATCAAAAAGTTTATCAGAGAGAGAGAGAGAGAGAGAGAGAGAGAGAGAGAGAGAGAGAGAGAGAGTGACGGAGAGACAATGCAATAAAATCGAGGCATAATACACTTGACGCCGTGGACCAGAGCGAAGTAAAGAAATTTACTTCAGTTTTTGTATCGACACTTTTTGTTAAATTTAGAAAAGAGGTAACCCATTCTGTTTCCTCGCATCACTAATCGCAGAATATAAAAGAGGAATGAATGCCGATCGGGATGCCAGTTAAGATCGATCTTTGGTATCAACTTGTACCTGTCAATATATACCATGTTGGTAGGTGAATGCAATATTACTTTTATATCGCACAATTTCTTTTACTCTCTTCTTTCTTTTTTTTTCCCCTTTTTCCTTTTCTTCTTCGTAAAGGCAAACGAAGCGTTTTATTCCATTCGTTTGCTTCGTTATTTTAATCAACGTTTCGAGTTAATAATCAGGCCAATTTAATAATATTTGAAAAATCTTTGCAGATTTTATGCGCCGTCGCGTCGATAATGGTGTTAACTACGGCGTTAAACGTGCCTAATTTGTCGGAAGAATCGAGAAACGGGAAATCGTCTAAAGGTGTTAATAATCAAAAGCCGTTCATTAACGAGGGAAGCATAAAATCATTGACTTTTGATCATTATGCTTTAGGTTCACGTCTACAAACGCAGCCAGAGAGAGAACATTATTCGCTATTACCGCTCAATCAGAATGCAGCTACAGGTGGTTCATTATCGTTACCTAATCAAGCGAAGCTACCTTTGACGAACGCGGAACGTTTCTCTACGCCATACTTTGAGCACGGGTTCGTTAATTCTGATGCGATTAAACCGAGGTTACAATTAACACCTATAGAATTATCTCAAATAGAAAAATTCAACGAAGGAACCAATTCAAATTCGTACGGCGACGATCCCAATCTAAGGAATATCGTACAAGGAATATCCGGTATAATGAATTATGATTATCCGTTTTTATCGATCCAACAGAAATTCGTACCAGCGTCGTCCGACGGAAACATACGAAAAGAAATTCGTTCCGATAAGATTCAATTGCCCGTATACAGGACTGATTATCCGGGACCGAAAAATTCGGAATTTTCCGTTTTTCCGTATACGCCAGGATATCAAAGCGTATCCAATCACGAACCTACGCTTCGTTCCCCCGAAATATCGCATGAATATATTCTAACGAACGTAGCGACAACCTCAGGTAAAACGAAAAAAATTCCGTTGCCCGTCGTGCATGCTCAAAATTCTCAATACATGCCGAAATATACGAGTACGTTCGAGGAAAATCCAATGCTTTTAAGTCAGCCTCTTAATTATTTACAATCAAATTTGAATTTCGGTTCGATCGGTGGGAAAGGGGAAGCGTTAGCTCAAGCGGCTAACAATGTTTCACCCTCCCAATCGTTCGTTAAGAGCTTTCAGGGCCAAGTGATCCCTATTCAAACAGCCAGCAGCACTCCGGAGTTTCCACAATACAAAGGTGCAGCTGTGGCACACGATCCGGTCTCTCTCAATCTTGCAAAGATAGCACGTACCTATGAGCCCCTACGTAAACAACCGCAATTACATTTCCAGAACGTGCTCGCAGCACCTATTGTTAATCCTTATAAAAACGTTAATTTGAATTCGAAAGCTCCCGAGGGTATACGTGACGATGTTGGGATTATTGAAATGCGACCACAACAACCACCACCTAGTAAATACGACGAGGGTGATTTTGAGTGTGGTACGTATTTTATCTAGTTGACCCTTTTCTGTTGTCTCTTTTTTTATTTACACTCACGATTAATTATTCGTCACGAATTACAAACAGACAAGAGGATCGATGGTGGATACGGACGGAATTACACTGGCGAGGATTTATACGGATCTAAAAATACGAAAGGTACATCCTTGGAAACGGATTTTGTCCCGTCTAAGTCGTATCCTTTCAAGGAATACGACGATAAATTTAGGAAAAATTCAAAGATAAATAATAACGACGATGAGGATGATAGGGATGATATGGGGAAGTTTCATAGTTATTCATCGATCGAGAACCACGAAGATGGTCGTCTTTCCAAATATACCGATGATTATGAATCGCCGGAGGGTCGTCGAAGTAATTACGAAAATGATGACGAAGACGAAGATGGTAATGAGAGAAGCGAGAGCAAACGGGAATCGGAAGACGATCGGAAAGATAAATCGAACGGAGGCAAATATTTTATGATAGATTTTGATGATGAGTTTGATGACTTTTACAAAAAACCATTAACGAAAAATAGTAAGCCATTAACGAATAATAATAATATATACACACACACACACACACACATATATATATATATATATATATATATATATTGATATTTATTTATTAAAAAATAGAGGATCTAAACGAATCAAAAGTTTCTAGCTGACTTATGAAGATTTTTGACTTATGAAGAAGTTTTCTCTTTGCCGTATTATAAAACTGCAAAGCATTTCGAAATAAGAGTAAACGATTTTAAAAAAACATTTAGAAACTTTTGACCCACGCTTTGTGTATAATATACCAGTAAATTTTAATTAACTTTTTAATTATTATTCGCAGAATATGTTAACGCAAAAGAATTATCGGAAGTTAAACATCAAAGGAGCGGATTGAATATTTACAAAGAAGAATCTGACGATGAGGAAAATAATAATCGTCCGTTCGATTATAATCGAAGGAAAAACTATCGACATTCAGCCGATACGAGAAAAAGATCAACCGAACTTTTATCGAACGCCAATATTATCGGAAGAAAATTGACGGGCAATTAGGGCGGTTTTTACGTTCCGAGTTTAGTTAATAATAAAATTCGACCACCGAGCAACGAAAAAGTACTTCGCAATTTAACAGGAGTCTAATTAAAAAGAAAAAAAAAAAAAAAAAAGAAGAAGACACATCGTTTAATAAAAACAGTTGAAATATTAATAAAGTTTAATAAAAATAGTTTTTTAATTTAAACTTTGCACGTATGTTAGATTAAATTGTCTCGACTAGTTTGTACGATGTATCATAATTATATATAGATATAGTAAATATATATTTTTTTCTTTTCTTTCTTTTCCTTTATACGATAGACACATCCTCTCTCTCTCTCTCTCTCTCTCTCTCTCTCTCTCCTCTCTCTCCTCTCTCTATCATTTTGTTCCTAATAATTTATCGTCTTTATATACAACATCCACGATAAAAGAGTAACGTAGAGCGGTGAGAGGGAATATTACCTGATATTCGTCAACGTCATTCTCAGGAGGAAACAACATCAAATAACAGAGAAAAGAGAAGTGCAGTTATAGAAATGTTTCTCCGTCCTATCGATTAAATAAAATCGCTATAACGCTAGTACAAAATATACAAGTACTGTGCCGGAAATATCTTCGGGTTGGCTACTATCGAGATGATTTCCTGAATTCGATGATACTAGATAATAATCTGGAATCGCTGACTTCCAGGTTATAAGTGGTCGGTCTCGTACGCGGTGATAGTAACGGCAGAGGAATCGAGAGAGGAGAGGTGTTATTTAGACAATGAAGGCCTCTGTAATTGTAACCGCCGCGTATCATCGAGAGTTACCTTTTATGTTGACTTTAATCGTTTTAATTAATATTGTTATTACGCCGTCTGTGCGTTCAAACATTCTCCCAATCGATTTCGAACTCGTATATATACGAGGGATTCGATCGGAAAGGTATCAGTTCTTGCGGTAACAGCATCCCAACAAGATGAAGACCATCTCGACGGTAATACAAATTATTACATTTTTCGTACAATTTCGATCGTTCATTTTTCTTTTGCCTTACTCTGTTTTTTTGCTCTTAAATTTATTTCAAATATTTCGTATCGTATTATTCATTTAGATCGTTTTTATATTCACGTTGGCTATTGCCACGGAATCGATGGAAGCGAACACGATAAAACAGAAACGTGGCGTGGCACTTTTTGGTCCACCCGGTTATGACGTTTTCGGTGTCGTCCCAGCTTATGGTACAACTTCTTGGGCACCAACTGGTTTCGGTAGTATTCCATGGAATTCCCCGACCTCTCCTGACATCGCTCTTTCACAGGTCCAAGCACAAGCGACCCACAACGTGGCCTTGCAAGTACGAATTTCTTTATTCGATTCAAAAAAAGAAACAAAAAAAAAGAAAACGTTGTAATTTGTATACATAAAAAAAAACAAAAAGAATGTGTACCATTCGAAAACGTTATTATATTTTTCTAAAGGCTCTGAAGGATCCATCACCTGGAACGCCAAGCATTGCTTATCCACCGGAAGTCACGAAAGCGATTCAGCAAGCAAAAGAAGCTAATCACAACGTGCTCGTAGCTCAACAAAGAGTGGCAGAGGCTAAAGAAGTTACTGTGGTTCAACAGAAGATAGCACTTGGCAAAGAAGCTGCCGCGAGGGAAGCGGCTTTGAGGTTAATTAATTTTTGAGCAAAAATTCTAGGATACATAGCGAGAGAGAGAGAGAGAGGGGGGGGAGAGCTAACGATCTAAAATGTTATTCCATTTACCTATCAATTAGATCACAAGAAATTTCATCGCACGCCCAGGAAGAAGCCAGAGCGAGCGCAAAGCAATTAGTAGCTGCACAGCAGAGACTGGCAACCTTGAAGGATGCTGTGGCAGCTGCACAACGGGTTGCAGCCGCAAGGGAAGCTGCTGCGGCCGCGGCCATACAGAGAAATGCCGCAGACACTGCGGCAGAATTGAGAAAACAAGATGTTGATAAACAGATTTCCCAGAGCGAACAAGAAGCCAAGGTAAATGACGATTACGACCACAATGTTTTTATTTAATTGTCGCAAATACGATAGACATGTCAACGGTTATTATTAATGGGGAACAATCGACTCAATTATATTTTTCTTTTATTAGGAAAAAGACATTGTTGCGGCAAAGGAAAATGCCGTAGCAAAGGCAGTAGAACACGTGGCATTTGAAAAGCCTGTACATCATCCCTGGGGTTAACGACGCATGAGAGAAAAATGGAGCGATAAATCAAAAATAGAAAATTTATATATACTCCTTGTTTATCGGTGATGGACGCTTGTTATATTCATTAACGTTTTGTATTTGTTATCAATATAGTTTTGTTTGCAAAATGAAATTTCTCCTTCTTTTTTTTTTTTTATTTGTAATCGTCAGTCGTAAATTACTTTTGTATATATGTTAAATCCTACCCTAAGGGAATTTCAAATCAGAGAGATTTAAATTCCTCTCGAAGGTAGAATAAGGTCGCTGCCCCTTTTAAATTATGCACGCATGCGTCAATCGAAGTCATTGCTCTGTACGTACAATATGATGTACTCTCTAGAGTATCAGAATCCTTTCACTCGGCTCTTTCCTGATCCATGCATAATACTTCCATTTTCCATCACAGGAACTTCTCACGGAACTCGTCGAATAATAACATCCACGAAGCGAATGTAAAATCAACGTAGGTAGCAAGTTTTGATTATTAGGAAATCAAATTTTAACGAGTTTCTGAACAAAAGTTCAATGAAAAAAATTTTCCCGACGAGAGGGAGAAATTGGACGGAACTAATATACCGCGTGAAATATTCTTTTGTTAGAATATTCTAAAAAAAAAAAAAAAAGGAACATTCCACAGGGTATATTATATTACAATTTATAGAATATTCTTTTACTCTATTCTAAAGGAAGAACAGGCTACGCGGTATATTATATTACATTTTATAGAATATTTTTTTATCCTGTAGAATATTCACGTTGAACAGACATTAATGGATCGTTAAAGAATTGTCTTCCCTGAAAAAAGACAAAAAATATATATATATATATATATATATATATATATACATCTCCTTTCGCCATTTCTTCCTCGATATAAAATCTTTGCCTTCCGAGAAACGATTTAAAATCGCTTTCGGCACAACATCGACCCAGTTTTACTCGGCGATAGTTAAATTTTACGGTCCTCATGGATCTCCATCTGTGGCGAATGTCTTCGTGTTAGAAAAGAATAAAAGAAAAAAAGAAAAAATTGAAAAAGAATTAAAAAAAAAAAAAAAAAAAAAATTAAAAGAAAAGAACAAGAAGAGAAAGATATAGGACGCTTAAATATTGAGCAACGAAATGAAAGTTGCCAAGGAGGGAATCGTCCTTACGGTGATGAAATGGCATAATCTTGGATTTATACCGAATATTTTAAACTCAAATACTACCAAGATGTACGTATTTATATACGCGATCGTGAATTTACTCGTTCAACATCCTAACCATCAAGAAATAGAATCGAATCCCGAGAGATGGTTGCAACTATAATCTAACGCGTCATGCTCCTCCACCTTTCACGCCGAACCGGATAATACTTTCATCGGAGTCGCCTAGCTTTTTTTCCCTATTTCTTTTCGGTTTTATATTTATCTTTCTCTTCATCTCCTTCTTCTTCCTCTTCTTCCTCTTCGTCCTTTCTCTACCTCCTGCGTTCTCCTTCACCCAATTTTATTTGCTTTTCTTTTCGTATTGCGTGTTCTACTCTCACTGCGCCAAGATTTAACCTGGTTTCAGCGTTATACGGTATAACGTGACAAGTACGAGGAGCAAGAAAGGGTACTTTCATAAAACGTTTTTAAGGAAGGATATATTTTTGCAATAATTCTCTATTATTTAAAGCAGTGGTTCTCCGATCGTATCAATTACTTTCGATAGGGATACGTATTTGATTTAAAAGAAAAAAAAAAAAAAGAAAAAAGAAAAAAGGGTGTGACGAAAGTTTCGCCTTGTTCACGGTCGAGATCACGGTCACGATTTAATCGAATTTACTGGACACTCTTTTTTTATCCTTACCTTCTATCCTTCCTCCTTTTCTTTTTCTTTCTTTTTTTTTTTTCCTTTTTTCCTTTCTCGATCCCGCTCGAACCGCCTATGCGTTGTAGAAAGAAACGAGGCTTTCCTACGTGGCGATACGGTACGTTGGGATAGAACGAATGAAAGGGATGTCCGGATCGAAAAGGAAATCACTTTCATCGGCATTGTGGCCGTAATAGATTTTGTTCTCTAGCAGCACATGGGCGTTCACCGCGTTCACCGGTCGTTCACCATCACCGCAGTACGAACGTTCGCTCTGCATTCAACGAGCATTCCTCGAAGGATCTGGTTGTTGAACGGGCAAGATGAATATTACACGTACAATTTTCCACTCGTATAACTATTTTCCCTGGAAATTATAATCATTAAAATTCATGCGAATACTCCATCACGAAGGTACGATCTATGTTATCTCATTTGCCCTAGTTCGTTCAACGTCTCTTCCTCCAAGTTCAATGTCAATGAGCGTGAACTTTCGCCCCTTCCCCATTTAAACTTTCTGCAAAGTGGAAAACGAGCTGGCACGCTTTGAATTTCATTATCGTCTATCGTAGTTCTCGATTTGCGAATAGGATATGGGCGCGTACGTGCAAGTCCGGTTTTCATACGAGAGATCCACTGTTTGCTAGTAACTAGAAACGTAGAGGGAGGTAGAAAGCGTCCTGTGTATAAAAACGAACGATCAACCTCCGGCAACTAGCAGTATCCCTTACGTTCTTCGTACAAACGTCCAGTTATTATTTACTCCTTTTCAATTGAAAAGGGAAGATTTTCTTCTTTGAAAAAAAAAAAAAAAGAAAAAAAAAGAAAGAAAAAAAAGTACAAGAAAAGTAGTAAAACAAAACGAACGAACGAACGAAACGAACGAAACGAAAAAGAAAAGAAAAATTGAAAAATGTATTGTTTGCCATGTGTAAGTAACGAGGGTAAAAAAGAGGAAAGGGAGAGATAACAGGAGAGAAAATATCACCGACAAACATAATACCGTTTACAAGTATACTACGTGAGATTTGCTATATGGCAGTGAATCGTTCCATCGAAATTCCTGATAAATCGAAAGTTTCGCGAACCTCGACAAGTAAACTTTCAGTATTGTTGTACAATATACTTCTCAACGATACACCCGATATCATACACTCAACTGTATCGAGGTCAAACATTTCGACGAAGAAACATAGGAAATATTATTTTTGTCTCTGTTTATTTCCGATAAAACGCGCGACAATCCTTCAGAGGATACTTCTTGATTTCAGCCAAGCTACCCTCCGTATTTTTCATTGTTCTCTGCTAAAAACGAAAAAAAAATGTTCCTCTTTTTTTTTTTCAGCTCATCGTCATATGTTTGCTCGCGAGGATTTGTTACACGTCCGGTGAATCAGGAGGATGGCAAGGGTGAGTAACGGCGGGAGGGGAAGCGAGGGAAGGGAAGGGTACAAAAAAATGGCAAAAAAGAAGAAAAGAAAGAGGTAGACGGATCTATTAAATCCGTCGTATAGATGACGCGTCATAAAATTTTAATATTATGCATTGTGACACATGCGCATAAACGCATACAGGATATCGACAAATTATGGTTTGAGTTACGGTGGACACGATGACGTATCCCTTCACAATTCTTACGGAAATATTCATCAAGACATAAGCTCTTACGGTTCTTACGATTCCTCCTACGGTGGCGGTGGCCATGGCTTTAACTCCGGTCTCGATCATGGCCTTTACGAAGGTCATGCTCAACATCATTACGGCGTTCAGACGGTACCGATCGGCGAACACGTCGAGATTACGAAGCCAGTGCCGGTGCCGGTTGTAAAAAATATCGGTAAGTTCTCGTTCGTTTACTTGCCTACGACCTTTTTTGCTTTCTTTTATTCTCCGATCGATCAAATTGCAATGTATCCATGTAAATTTTTGAATAAAAAAATATAAATAAATAAATAAATAAATAAATAAATAATACGAGTAAAAGAAGGAACAAAGTTGTTCGGGTTACGCAATCTTTCAATCATTAATTTCTATAATCAAAACGTGAAAATTATTTTACATTCGATTCTTTCATTTATTTATTTATTTTTGTTTGTTTCATTTTCATTCTCATCGGCAGGAGTACCAGTTGCCCAGCCAGTTGCCATACCAGTTCCACGTCCGGTGGCAGTTGGAATACCTCAACCATATCCGGTACATATACCCATTGCCAAACCAGTGGCCATACCGGTGGTAAAAACTGTCGCTGTGCCTGTTGAGAAAAAGGTTCCGTATCCGGTGGAAAAAGTGATACCTGTGCCAGTCGAAAAAGCTGTACCGATTACCATTGAAAAGCATGTACCTGTACCGGTTGAAAAACCATATCCGATTCATATACCTGTTTACAAACACGTTTTCCATAAAATCAAGAGTCACGGTCATGGTTGGAGCCATTAGAAAACGAGAGACAAACGGAAAGTGACATAAGCATTTTAAAATGATAAAAAAGAAAAAACGAAAGAACAGAAAGGAAAACATATCGTTCTGGCATATACGAGGCGAATATATATATATATATATATATATATATATATATATATATATATACTTGTTGGAACTTCTTCTAGGGCTTGCCATTAAAATAGAAAAAAAAAGATAATAATAATAATAATAATAATAATAAAGAAGGAAAAGAAAGAAAAACCCCTGCTTTCGAGAAAAAAGAACATTGTCATGAAACATGGGATTGAAGGAACACATTTTATTACCCACGATATTTGTTCGTAACGAGCCACTTGTTTGAACACGATCGCGAATAGTATTACATTTTGTATTTATAATTTTTAACCGTTGTTACCTTGTTGTACAAAATAAAATGTTAATTTTTAGTGAAATTTTATCGGATATTACGATTTTTATGTTTTGTCCCCGACCCGTCAGAATCGAATACGTCCGTATAATTAAATCGTATTTAAATCGATCGATTAAATATTATCAGATAAAGTTTTATTAAGCACCAGCCACGTACATTTGAAATTAACTCCGATAAACGTTCATTGTTGTAATTGGAAAAAGGGAAAGAGAAAAAGAACGAAAAATAAAACAAAAAAAAAAAGACCAACCTCTACTTCATTTACACGTTTTTCGTTAACAATTTAAATTAAATCCTCAGTTAATTAATTCAGAAATTCTCTTCTTTTTCCAATCCAATGAGTATGAAATAACAGAACATTTAAAGTTTATTAGCTCGCGATAAAAGAGGAAAATTGAGTGCGCGGTGCAGGGAGCGGTGGGTGGGGAAATCGATTGGAGAGAAAGAGGTGGAGAGAGAAAGAGATAGAGAGAGAGAGAGAGAGAGAGAGAGAGAGAGAGAGAGAGAGAGGGAGAGAAAGAGATAGATAGATAGATAGATAGAGAGAGAGAGAGAGAGAGAGAGAGAGAGAGAGAGAGAGAGGGAGACGGGTGAAAGACAGATACGCTACTTTGTACAGTTTCTGTGCTTAATCAAAGAAGTTATAAAGTTCTGATCATGAATCAGTGTTAATGGCCGCAGAGTTGTTTTCTCGATTGTAATTAAAAGATTATCTCGTTGAATTTTTCGTTATGCTCTCTCCACATATTTTGTATATTTGCGAACGTTGCCCGTAAACGTATATGAATGTAATGGTATTCTCTATTAATCATGAAACAAAGGTGTTCACGGTTCGGTCACATTATGCAATAATGCATGTTATTAATTAGTTTAATGACAATGGTACATAATGAAATATCTCGAAATAATTAATATAACGCAATATTAATCTATCGATCCGAAATGAATTAATTATGATCATTAGCTCCTAAAGTAATATACCGAGGTTACCTTAATTCGTCAAAGGGAATTCGCTTCATTTATATGAAGAGTAACGAGATACGGTCCTTTGAATATTGTACGAAACTACATACCGAATGGGATGAGTTCGTAATAATTCCCTTTAGCCATATTTTACTGAGAGATAGAGAGATTCGTCAGACAAATATAATTTATTCGCGTAAAAGCTTCTAAAAGCTTACTGGACTTTCCAGTGTACCGTAGAAAATTAATTATGTAAGAGATGTCGTATCTAAACGTAGTACTTTGTCGATGACCGAGTCCATTTCCAAGAAATATATTAATCATAGAATATATAATATCTAAGAGGAAAATGTTAATTCAATTTTACGAACTAAATTATTATAATATCTGATATGAGGAACTGGCAAGTGAGACGGTGAGCGTTAGCTGATGAGATTTTATGACAGATACTTTCATATAATTTTTTTTCTATTTATTTCTTTCTCTTTTCTTTCTCTCTCTCTCTCTCTCTCTCTCTCTCTCTTTTTCTCTCTCTAGGAATATCTCAAGAGCGAATATTTCTCTACCCTTAAGATAAAAAAAAAAAGAAAAAAAAGATAAACGAGTTTTCGTTACGGTTTGTAAATTTTTAAAATTATTTTCTTTTTCATACTATCCTTTTACTCCTTTCACGTTAATACGTATCTACGTTCGTCGTCTGGTATGTATAATAATATAAGGATTTATCATCATACTCGTAAATTGAATTTATACGTATAAATTCATATCATTCATTTAGATCAAAGGATATATATATATATATATTTTACAGAGAAATATCTTATCACCAATATTCGTATATTTATGATTGAAGTCCATCATGTTCGATAATTGAAATGTATATTGGATGGTAACGAAAATAAGATTAGATCAAAGGGTTCCAAATGAATCGTTCCTGCGTAGCTGACGTAACGTGGCGGGACTATAAACGTGTAGCAAATCTAAAATGAAATTCACGAAGGTTTGTAGTAGATGGACGCTCACCCTCCCGGCTGCATTAGTAATGACCGAATTGCAAACGTATAGAGAATTCTCCGAAGTAGTCAATAATTTTAACGTGCTCGGCGAAGCGTTTACTGTAAAAGAATTGTATCGGGTAAATGGGATTCCAGGCACGCTGTACCAAGACTAAATTACATCGTCGACAGTGAAAGGCCCCATGGTATATTAAGACGAGTAATCGTCGAAGATGTATCAGTCTCAGTAAGAAATCTCTTCTACCAACAGCGGTCGGTGCATTTGCCGAAAGACGCGCCTTCGAACATGAATAGAATCGTGAGTAGTAGAGGCATGACAAAATTAATAGGGGAAAACCGAGAGCACTGATTTTAAACGATTAAAATTCGAAAAGGAAAAGGAGATACAGTAATTAGAGAAATAATAAATAGTACTTATGAAATTTCTAGGATTTCTCTTATACTATTATCGGTAGAAAGAAACCGGAAATTATCTAAAAGAAAAAGGAACAAAAAAAAAAAAAAAAAAGAAAAAAGAGAAAAATAAAAAAGAAGAAAGAAAGCGTTTGGCAATATATATTTCTCGATTTGAAGACAGGTAATATTAACTTGAACTTAACCTTCGTCGCAGGTATTACTTTCACTGTTGTCCTTGGCCGCGGCCGCACCAGTAATCGTCGATCAACGTTATAACCATGAGGATCTAATGCGGATAGTAAGACATTTGCAAGATATCAAGAGATCGGACCACGATAGTTTTGGGAGTTCCGGGGATGGTGGCAGCTATGGTGGTGGTGGTGGTAGTTACGGTGGTGGTGACTATTCCGGTGGCCACGGAAGTGGTGGATTTGAAGCTTCCGCTGGACCATTAGAATCAGGCGGGGGTCATTTAGACGGAGGACATCAGGATTATTCTTCATTCGGTGGTTATGGTGGACATGGTGGTGACGACGGTGGCCATGGAATTTCTTTGGATGGCGGACATAATTTTGTTCACAGCGTACCAATTTCGGAACACGTTGAAGTTACCAAGCCGATAGCTGTGCCAGTTGTCAAGGAGATAGGTAAGTGGTATAAAAGGATCAAAAAAAAAAAAAGAAAACAAGGTACTATAGATTCAAAAAAAAAACAAAAAATGAAAATCACGTGTGTATAACATTTATTTCATCGCAGGTATACCGGTGCCAC
Source organism: Dolichovespula sylvestris (assembly GCA_918808275.2). Lineage (NCBI taxonomy): Eukaryota > Metazoa > Arthropoda > Insecta > Hymenoptera > Vespidae > Dolichovespula > Dolichovespula sylvestris. The sequence continues at coordinate 1,994,676 of OU964986.1, read as the reverse complement.
AACCAATAAAAATTGGTGTTCCACACCCAGTTGCTATCGGAGTCCCACAACCGTACCCAGTGGCAGTACCCGTATCAAAACCAGTACCAATTCAAATAGTGAAGACGGTAGCTGTACCCGTCGAGAAAAAGGTTCCATATCCCGTAGAGAAACATATACCCGTGCCTGTAGAGAAGCCAATTCCCATAACGATCGAAAAACATGTGCCAGTTCCGGTCGTTAAGCCCTATCCCATAAGGATCCCTGTCTACAAAACGATTTACCACCATGCGAAAAAGGGTCACTAGAAATGGAAAAGAAGTAGAGTCCCTTCGTTTTTCGAGAAATTTATGGGCACTCACGATGGCCGAGATGGCGGAAAAGATGTCCTTAGGATATATAAAGAAATCGACGAAGAATAAACTTCGTTATCCCTTTCGTTTCGAATTTTCTACGTGATATATATTCTTTGTTATTATTATTATTATTATTATTATTATTATTATTATTTCTTTTTTTTTATCTATGTTGTATATATCCATATAAGCATTGCCGAGTGCATTAATTATGCGCTCATCCTCTCGGCAATGCATTGTTACGATTACGTTATTTTTTTTACCTCGTTGTTTCTCTCATTCTTATTTTTATTTTTATTTTTATTTTTATTTTTATTCCTTTTGTTTTATTTTTTTTTTACGTTTCTTTTTCAATAAATTACATACAAAATATCCAAGACGTTGTTGTACCATATTCTCATATCTCAGTGAAAGTCCGATCCAGGTGAACGTATTCCTTCTGCACGCTCGCCTCTCCGCGTGATATTTTTTTTCCTTTTTTCTTTCTTTCTTTTTTTTTTTTTTTCTTTACTCTTCAGAGAAAATAGGAGGCATCGTAGAAGAGACAGTACCTACGAGTTTATCTCGTTCCAGCGAAGACACTCAAATTTCTCTCGTAATTAAACCGCTTGTCCTTGAATAATATTAACAACGAAACGCGCCAAGCGTTGAAAAGATCCGTCAATTATGATACATCATTGCCGTTATCTTCGATTTAATCGATCGATCTTTCTTTTTTTTTTTTTTTCTTTCGAATTATCAATACGCCATTCATAATGACGCGCGATTACACGTACAATTTGACTATTTTATTATTCTTACTTAATTTTATGCACACACAATACGTTTTAATCCGACTATCGTATTTATTCGAATTATTATAGTAATGCAAGTTAATGCCTTTTAATGGAATGTATTAAATATAATATAAGGACGAACGAAATGTCGATTTAATTTTGCGAAATGCAACAGTTACCCGTTGCCATCTCTATTATCTTTCATTTCCCCTTTAAAAGAGGTGAACGTGATGGACGCGCGTACGCCATCCGCACGCCAAGCAACATAATTGCTGCTTTCACTGGAAATTTCAATATATTCCCAACGGATTCCATGGAAAGCGAATGCCGACCGTGCTAATCCAACCGTTGGAAATAAGATCAACGTAATCGCTCGATGCAAATGAGCCGTGACCGTATCTATCTAATATAACCGAACGTAGACAACTATGGCGTCCTTAGCCTTCTTGTATTCCACATTATTCAGGTCGTGTTAACGAACTTATAATAACTGATGGAAAATCCATTATCTTTATTTTTTTTCTCTCTCTCTTTTTCTTTCCTTCTTTCTTTCTTTTTTCTTTCTTCATCTCTGCGCTTTCTTTTCGATATAATACATTTCTAAAGGCGCATATCCTCGCGCTCCCCTTTAACACGCCGCGTTTAGAAAGTTTTTTTTCCTTTTATTAATTTATATTTTTTTTTTTTCTTTTTTGTATTTTTATTTTTCCATTACTTCGATGTAATTCGTTTTATTTTTCATTCGGAAACGCGTCGATTGAGAATCGAAGATTTATAAACATCACGTAATGTTATTATTTGCATATGTCATTAATCATTTGGTAATTAGAAATTTGAACGGATCCTAGAAAATCTGACAGGGCGAAATACGGAAACGAAATGTTACGTAAGTTCGATGAGAAGGAAGAAAAAAGAAGGAAGACGAACGAAAAGAAGAAGAAGAAGAAGAAGAAGAAGAAAAAATGAAAAGGTGCCTAACAATGCAACTGCGGTGGCGTTGGTACAAATCGAGCAATGCGGTTACGGTGAAGGTGGAGAATAGTGGGGCACTCGTCAGCCTGTTGGCAAGAGGTAGGTATATAAAGTGACACTAAAGGATTTATCACGAGTGAACTGATTTCCTCAGAACGAGCATAGGATAGATGCGTATACTAGACAAAAGATGATTAGGATCGTACGTAAAAATGAGTATTATTTCAATGGATACTTTTATATCCTATAACGATGCTCTAAATCCTATAATAAATTATTGTGTCATCCGTAGAACTTTAAATAAATTTATGTAAAAATACAAAAAAAAAAAAAAAATGAAAAGAAAAAGAAATATAATATACTACTATTCTAAGCATAAAGTGCGCATAATTTTTACTTGATATTTCTTTCTTTTTTTTTCTTTTTTTTTTTTTTTTTAATAATAAATATCAAGTACAATTTCATTGTAGAAATATAAAATAGTGATTGGAAGTGGCCGTGTGTTCTTTGTTTAGAGGGTTTACTTCATTTTGTGCACCATCGTCGGATCTTCTATTGGTTCTGGATTGAATTTAGACGGTCTATCACTTGGTGACCATAGTACTGGCCTTGATTTAGGAGGTCACAGCGGAGTTGGTCTTACTCTCGGAGAGATTTCACTGCATCATGAAGACGAATTGCCGGGAATAGATTTAGGTGAAACGGGTCTGACGGGATTCTCAGAGGCCATCGATCGTGAACAAAAAAGAAAAAAGAAAAGAAATTAATCTTTGTTAATCATTGTTTCGTAGGAGGTCACTCGGGTGACTGGGATTCTGGCATTTCTCTTGGAGGTCACGGAGGTTATGGTGGTCATGGAGGTCACATCGTTACTTCCGTCAAGCATATTGGCACGTACATACTAACAACAAGTGGCATCGACGAAATATTTCTTTTTTATTTATTCATTTATTTTTTTGGTTTCAACTAAGGAAACAGTGGGAAATAAATATCCAATTATTATTTGTAGGCGTACCAGTAGTAAAAAATGTACCAATAAAAATTCCTAAACTAACGGTACAAACGGAACCGCAGCCTTATCCCGTGAACGTTTTTGTTTCAAAACCTGTACCGTACGAAGTAAGTTTTTGAACGTAGCCATCAATTAAACTGCACGTTATATATCGATCTTAATGATACTAGCATTTATATGACAATTATTTATTTCCGTAAAAAATATTTTCAGGTAGTTAAGCCGGTGATTACGAAAGTTGAGAAGAAAGTACCAACTCCGGTCGAGAAGATAATACCTTATAAAATCGAAAAGCCAGTACCCTTTAAAGTGTACAAACATATTCCCGTACCTGTTCCAAAGCCGATACCGATCAAAATACCGATATACAAGACAATAATACACAAATCCGGTGGACATCACTAGTTCCTGCTACATCAATGGATCGATTTTATATGTTCATTTGTTCAATTTTTTTTTTGCTTTTTCTTTTTTTTCTTTTTTTTTTCTTTTTACCTTCTTCCTTTCTTTATATCTCACGAGAAACGCATGCAGAAATGTTTTGTTATAAATAAATTGTTATAAATAAATTGTTATAAATAAATTTTGTTTTCTGTATTGAACGTTACATTTTCTCGAATCTCGTTATTATTACCTCGTGAAATCATAAAACGGCAATCACTAGGTGTTTCCAGGTCGCTTTTATTACTAATAGGATTAAGTTCGAAGTAACAAGCCTTATGAGAAATTAACCCTTCTCGTCTTGGAGGTAAACATCTCGGTAATTAAGTGAATCTTCCTTCAAGCGTATACTATTACTCAATGCTAGAAGATTGTGTTCCTGCTTGAGATAATTATAGAATGTTATTTGTTCGAAGTTGTAAGATAAATTCGTTAAGGAAAATGTAATTGTCGACTTTAACTAGTTCCAGTTAAAAGTTAAAAAGTAAAACGAAACGAAAAACCTGATGAATAATTAATGGCTAAGAAGTTTGATGGAGAATTTGTAAAAAGAAAGAAAAAAGAATAGAAAAATATCGTCGATAAAAGATCATTGCTTATTTATTAATGATCGATTTATTACAATCCGTTTATGTCGATCCATAATTATTCTGTTCGATTATCGATCGTGTCATTTATTTCATTTATCGGCAAATTGATACGCCTTTGCGCGATAGAAAATCGTGAAAATTAATTATGGAAAACTTATCAACGGTTATATAATATTATACATAAAAGGAAGGAAGTAAAAGTTTCTTCCGACGAAGGCATGAATTAATGAGAGAAGAAAAAAGTTCGACCATTTTACCTTTCACTAATTCAAGATAACAATCAGTCTTCAAAACTAAATCAGAGAGTAGGCAAGGAACATGCCAACGATCTTCTTTTCGAAATCGTCAAAATGTCGATGGCCTTTAACTATAGTCTCACTACACGCGTTTAAGTACTTAGAGTCAGAATGACCGGAAGAAATATCGTTCCTTTCGAATTCACAAAACGATCTTGTTGTATAACGAACGGTTTAGAATGTACAGGATCCGATTCGTATCAGTCGCTTAATCATCGATATATGTATATATATATATATATATGATACATATACGATATACAAAAACGTAACAAAAAGTAAAAGCCTTTCAAAAGTGGAAGAGTATGTGTGATTGGATTTCTTTGCTAAATGGTCTAACATAACTTTCTTACGATTTCTTTCGTCCGTCTCGTTGACAGCTAAGACACGTGAGAATTCGTTAATTATAAAAAAAAAAAAAAAAAAAAAAAAACAATTTTTACCGAATAGGAATTACAAATTATTTTTACTTTGTTTTTTGTGTAGAAAAAAAAATGCGTACATACATATACACAATATATAGTTAATAGTTATAATAAGGATGACGATACAGTTATACTCTTATAGTAATCAAAATTAATAAAATATATTTATTCCAATGTATTCTTTCGGAAATAGTAAAGTAAAAGCGAACGGATTTTTTTTTTGCGTTGGAATTAACAATACGTTCATACCGATTTTTTTAATCCTCTCATTGACAACTTGGATACATAAGAATATATTAGGAGAAGGAAATACCATCGAAAAAGGATGCCGGGGCGAAAGTATACTTTAAATTCAATTTCCTCTTCCGACAATTACGATCACGAAACTCTGAATGCGAAGATGGGGAAAGGGGATTAAGGCGATGCTCTCCAAAATGTTTCCTTTCTAAAATATTAATTAACTCCGCGTACAAGAATTCATCAATGTCTCTTTCTTTTCCTTCTTTCTTTTTTATTTTTTGAATGTTCTTTCTTGTTTCAAATCGAAACGCTTTGGAGTGCGAAATAAACTTATTTTTCCATTTCATACTTTTCCTTTTCTATTTCTTTTCAAAAGAAACAATGAGATAACTTGGCGTGAAAGATAGACGAGGGGAAGCAAATAAAATTTCACGCCCACGTATATCGATTATTGTTGTATTTCTCTAATAAGAAAAAATAGAAAGAAAAGAAGGAGAAAACAAGGAAACAGAATTAGGGAGAAGTGGAGATGGTTCTTGGATTCTTTCTATCGAATCTAAAAGGGTACACAAGAGAAAATCTTATTGTTGTATCTCTCTAATAAGATAAAAAGAAAAAAAGGAAAAGAAAAAGGAAACAAGAAAGAAGCATTCGGGAGAAGTAGAGATGGTACTCGGATTCTTTTTATCGTATTTAAAGAAAGAACACACGAGAAAATATTAAATTGGTAATTATTAACGTACTTATATAATTCCGTGCCAATGCTCCAAAGGAATGCTTCGTTGGATATCACGTTGGTTTTACATGACGTGTGTGCATATAAGTACAAGTACATGTAATTATCCATTAACGTAAAAAGGTTGAAATAAAAATGATTAAAAAGTAAAAAAGAAAAAAGAAAGAAACATAATAGAAAGGAAAGATGTGGTAAAAGAAGTTTCCAGGGGAAAGTAAAATTCTAACTTCGATTTAACTCTCGAGAACCATTATCGGGTGATGTTAACGTTAAAAATGTGAAAACGAAATAAAAAGGAGAAAAAAAGTAAAAAGTTCTTAGCTATATAATGCACGTACGTATGTCGACGTAATTAATTTATAACTTTTCCCGACTCAATTTTTCTTTCTCCTCTAAGTTTTTCTTATTTCTTTTTCTTTTAATATACGTCCATTTCTTCGACACACGTCGAAATATCGAGCAGCGAGAAAATGGAAGTAGTTTTATGAAAACTTTTCATAGCCAAGTTTTCTCACGAAAATAAAAAGATGAAGAAGTTAAAATGAAGATGTATTTTTATATTTTACGTTTTCGTATAGAATATATGAACATTCGTCTTATAATAAAATCGAAGAAAGAAAGAAAAAATATTCATATAGGAAATAACAGAGCCTTTCGAATCGAACGAAATCCGAGACAAACTTTCCATGGCGAAATGATAGTTCGGGGGCATCGAGCCGTTCATCCAAGAATATAACTACTATAAGTTATCTCGCTCCTGTCGTTTCAGACTTCCGATTTCTCTCTCTCTCTCTCTCTCTCTCTCTCTCTCTCTCTCTCTCTCTCTCTATCTATCTATCTCTCTCTCCCTCTCTCTATGTATCTATCTATCTACCTATCTATCTTTCTTTCCCTTTCATTTTCGTGTATCATATTGAAAAAATATCAAAATGAATAGTATCGAAATTATAGTGCTTATTTCTAATCTCATATACCGACTTAATTAAAAACCCTGATAACGTAAAGAAATTTTTTGAAAATAAAAATGAAAAGAAAAAAAGAAATAATCTTTTACCATTTCGCAGCCAATTTTGAAGGAAATAACATCTATCAGAAACTTTCATTTCGTTGCAACATATCGAAAAATTGAATCGAACGATGTCGTTCGGAAAAGGAGAATGTCTATCTCACGTTCACTTCCGGTAAATTTCAAAGTTACGCAGAATTAAGTTGCATCGCGGTACACGATTGTGGTTTAACTTGAGTATACCCGCCGTAGTAAGCGGAGATCGAATGTATGTATTAGAAATGGTTTGGCTGGCTCGTGAAGAAAAGACAGGCGGCTTTCGTTTAAATGAAAACTTTGATATGTTCTTATTGAATTCATATCGTTGCCGTTTCAAAAGCGAAGAAATATATTTATATCATAATAAGATTGAGCATAAGCTTCGTATTTTTTCTTACCATTTACCGTGAAATTAATTTATATCGGGCAAATCGAATGATACATTACAATCCCCTTTTCTGTACATGCAGGAAATCGACAACGTAATGATTAATCTATCGATCATTTATAAAATACGTAACAATGGCGTTCACGAACGTATATTTCTTTGTACGAAGGGGAAAAATATTTGAAGCAGAATAAAACGAAAAAGAATAAGAAGAATGGAGAAAGAACGATTACGAGTGGACATTTCAAAATGAGATATTGTTCGATCGAAAATCCTTATTCGAAATTGTCCAATTCCCCTCTTTTATCGACTTCGATCCTATTTCTCTAAAAGGATTTTTCGCAATATGACAAAATGAAAAGAAAATATCCTCTATTTCGCCATCGTCGGAGAAGATTTCGATTTTCTCGAACGGTCGAAGGAGTCCTTGCCGGGAGTACGGTTATGACAGCTTACGAACGGAGAACGGAACGGTCAGGATATAATCCCACTTCTAACAGAAGATTTTCTCGTAAGTACTTACGTACGAGAGACGTTAGACCATTCACTTTCGGTGATTGTGAGAACTCGAAAAATCAACCATCGACAACACCAAAATGCGTTTTATGATGATGATTTTTAATATTATTATTATTATTAATATTATTATTATTATTATTATTATTATTATTATTATTAATATTATTATTATTATTATTATTATTATTATTATTATTATTATTATTAATATTATTATTATTATTATTATTAGTGTCATTCGAACGGGCATATTTTTTTTTCTTTCTTCCTCTTTCTCTCACTCTCCTTCTTCAACCTATTTTCTCATTCAATTACAATGCAAGTAATTTGATTTAGAATGAATCCTATTTTCGTTTTTTTTTTTTTTTTTTAAATAAAATAAATAAATCGTTCGGATTATCTTTAATATCTTTAATAGCCGACCATTCGACCATCAAAGATCCTTTCGCTTATTCTTTCCTTTCAAGGACGTTAGAATCATTCTTCAAAGTCAAACGTGGGATCGGCTCTTGACATCACTGGAGCAAAACGAAAGTTAAAGGCGTGATTCTCGTAGCGGTAACACGAACTTGTCGTTCCTCCCACCCTCTTGCTCGTAGCCCTCCGAGAGGGCGATACTCCGTCCCCCGTAAGATTTTAAGTGAAAGGTGGTGGAATCCACCATAAGTATATAAGCACGATATTCGAACCCTGTGAACACTCGACGTTTGATTTCAACCGTTCGACAACCCTTTCCAATCGATTCCATTTTACAAAATGAATTCGATCGTAAGGATATTTGAATCAAAATTATTATTGTTGTTATTATTATTATTATTATTATTATTATTATTATTATTATTATTAATAATAATAATAATTATTATTATTATTTCAAACAATATATTCACTCAAAACAAAAAGTGACGAATTGATATTATAATAAGATCATAAAATAGTTAATAAACAGGAATGACGTACGAAGAAAATTTTCTTTTCTTTTTTGCTCGTTGTTTTTTTTTCTTTTCTTTTCTTCTAGACTATCTTTCTGGCTCTGACCTCATCATTGATCGGCTCGTCCCTCGGCGGCCATTACGAAGAAGATCACGGTGGTTCGACTTACGAAGAAAAATCTAAACCTGTGGAAATACCAATTTATAAAAAATATGGTAAGATTAGAAACGGATCGAAGACATTTTTCCCTTCGTTCGATAGGACTCATACTAGCACGTATTATCGTTTGATATCCTTTACAGCTATTCCAATACCGCATCCTGTACCAGTAGAAATACCTCAGGAAATCAAAGTACCTATACCGCAACCCTATAAAGTTCCGGTTGAAATTCCTCAGCCTTATCCCGTCGAGGTTGTTAAACACGTTGAAGTACCCGTTGAAAAACCAGAACCATATGTCGTTGAAAAGCACGTAAGTACCTACCTTTTCTTTTCTTTTCTTTTATACCACGTCCGAAGGTTATACCGATCAATCATTTGATAATTAATCTATTGTCAAAAAAAAAAAAAAAAAAAGAAAATATAAAAGAAAATTGGATTCGTTCAATATCAATTTCGAGATGGTATATGGTATAATCGATGGCACACTGGTGTCTTCTTTTTCCTCTTTTTCTTTCTCTTTCTTCTTTTCCTTTACTTTTAATACTGACATAACTTCCAAACGAGCGTGAAGGCTATAACGGCACATTACGTCTTAACTTTTAAGGTCCCTTACGTCGTGGAAAAGCCATATCCAGTTTACGTCGAGAAGAAATTTCCGGTACCCGTGGCGAAGCCGTATCCCGTTCACGTTCCAATTTACAAGCACGTTTTCCATCACACGTCGAAGGGCAAAGGATGGCACTAAAAGACAGAAATAGAACAAAATAAATAAATAAAGAAGAAGAAGAAGAAGAAGGAGAAGGAGAAGTAGAAGGAAAAAAGAGCGATCCTGTCTACTCGGAGGACGTTAATCGTTGTAATAATTTAAGGGCGTCGTTAATTTATTACGAGTGTCCTCAGAGAAAACGTTCCACCACAAGACGCGACATCCGAGCGAAATTTCTCTCACGTTGTTACGATTATTGATTTTGTTACTTGTTTTTCTTTTTTTTTTGTGTTTTATATATATATATATATATATATATATATTACTCTTTGTTAAGTTTTTTTTTTTCCTTTGCCAAAATGAGAACAGAGAAATTTACCAAAACTTTACCAAAATGAGAACAGAGAATTGAGAAGAAAGAATCGTTGAAAACAAAAAGGAAAAGAGAGTAAAGGAAATAACCTACTTCATTCGACTTTTCGACATTCGAAATATTAACTTTCCAAAGAAAAAGAACGATCCATTGGTCGTAACGTGTTCCAAAAAGAAACAAAACAAAAATAAATAAATCGATTAAAAACTAAAAAGAAAGGAAAAGAAAAGTAATTCCAAATCTCCAAAAAGTTTTCCTTCTGAAATTATTTCTCTTCCTTCTTCGCTCTTCATCCCGGAAGCTGAGAAAAATTAGTAGGAAGTCGTACTACGCGTTATCCGGTGTTTAGTTTCCTCGTTCGTTCATAGTTACGATTTAACTTTGAAAACAAACCAGCAGCTGCATGATCTCGATTCGCCATAACAAGCTTGACGGGCCTGGCTCGGCTCGACGAGACGTTGGCGCGTTACTTGCCCAGGACGTGTGAAACCACTTTTACTTGGGATGCACTTTCACTGTTCCGCTACGAGATACTGGATAGAATCACCGACGATTCGAATCTCGAGATCGACTGTTGTTCACCTAACCACACCTCTCTTGTGCACGATCTTACCTTTCATAAATATACAGATAAAATACAATAAACGTTTCAACAGAGGCGTGTACTTTGTCTTTTATTCTACTCCCTTTCTCCCTTTCCCCCTCCTCACTTTCTCTCTCTCTCTCTCTCTCTCTCTCTCTCTCTCTCTTTCTTTCTATCTCTTTGTTTATTTTATTTAATATAGACACGAAGAATGTGAAATAACTCGATCCAACTTTCATCTAATTTTCTCATCTCTATGTCCTTTAATCGTAAATTTCTTTTTACATGGATACGATACTCGTATAATAGTTTATATTTATATCTATGTACATACATAGATATGTATGTATTAATAATGGGTCATTAATCATTGCTTGATTTAGTCGAATTTTACGTGAGAAGATTTATGGCTAAATAACCGACGAGTTTTAGTTCCGTATTTTTACGTTCCGTTCAACTTTACGAACCTTTGTAAATTTCAGATAATACTAAATTTACATGTATACGATATCGTATCCCCCATCTCCCCTACCTCCTTCACCTCCACGGTTTTCATAGCCATCGGCATTAAAATATTCTCTCGTTAATTCATATCCGATAGTATGGAAATTATTCATAGATCGTTAGTCAAGAAAATTAGACCGTGACATTGTGTTACGCCGTTTTAGTCAGCTTTGTTCTATTTATCATTCATTTTGTTGAAAGAGGTGGTGATAGTTTTTTCAATTTTTTAAATTTTTATTAAAAAAATATGCCTGAGAGAGAAAGAGAGAGAGAGAAAGAGAGAGAAATAGAGATAGAGATAGATAGATAGATAAAGAGAGAGAGAGAGAGAGAGAGAGATAAATGAATAGAGAACGACTCTCTCCTTCTTAACTTTCAATGTGTTTTATCATAATTAAATCATTTATCATAACTAAAACGAAAGCATTCGTTTTATTATTTTTTTCTATTTCTTTTTAACGGATCAAAATTTCTTTCGGTTCTTTTTTTCGACGATTTGTAATTCTCTTCTCTTTTTCTTTTCTTCCTTTTCTTTTTTCTTTTTTCTTCTTAACGACGATCCCTATGAGACGGTGAAAAAACTTTCATTCGTTTTTGATTTATGCGTTATAATAATAAATACGTTTTGACGTGATGAATGCAAAACAGTAAGTTGCACTTAAAAATCCACACTTTGAGTAACGATTACATTCGCGTAGGACGCGCGTGATGAACGGAAAGGCTCTTCTACGCTCACTCGTGCACTTGAGCACCCGAGCGAGCATCGACTTTTGTAATGAGGAGAAGGGAGAAAGTTGCATCGGTATATAAGCTCGTGGCCGTGACTTTGAAAGTATCAAAGAGACGGCGAAACGTAGAGCGTACGGATTTGCGGGAGTTCTACATTCGCGCATGTCATTTGGAAAGATGAAACTTTTCGTGAGTAATCAATACTAACTTTTGACAACAAATTCAATTAATTTAATTGTTAATAATACTAATGTTGTTGTTATTATTATTATTATTATTATTATTATTATTTCTTAATGAATACGTAATATTAAAATAAAAAAACGAAAAAAAAAAGAATTCGTCAACAGTGAGCGGGAAATCATCGCGCGATCGTATAAATTAAGAGCCAGTCTAGATTATTGAATATAATTTTTCATTGATCATAAAACATTTTTGTAAATTAGATATTAGCCAGCATGGTGGCTGCCGTATGGGCCGGTTACGACGAAGACCATGGTGGTTCTACCTATCACGAAACTTCTAAAGCGGTGGAAATACCGATCTACAAGAAATACGCTATACCGATTCCGCACCCAGTACCAGTTGCTATACCTCAGCAGATTAAAGTACCGATACCGCAACCGTATCAAGTACAGGTACCAGTGCCACATCCGGTGCCTGTGGAAGTAGTTAAACACGTTGAGATTCCTGTAGAAAAGCCTGAACCATACGTCGTTGAAAAGAAGGTAAGCGTTAACCGATCGGTAAACGTTTATACAACGAATTTGCGAATACAGTTTACTGTAATTTCTACTTTATCGACTTTGATTTTATATCTATATATATATATATAAATATATATATGTATATATTACTTTCGATCCTTACTTTTCCTCGTCTAATTGAAAGTCGCGCGAGATCCATATATGTATGTATGAATTAAAAGAAACTCTTTTTAGGTACCATACGTAGTCGAGAAGCCTTATGCAGTAACAGTCGAGAAACATTTTCCAGTACCGATACCAAAACCATATCCGGTCCATGTACCAGTTTATAAGCACGTTTTCCATCATCAAAGTAAAGGACATGGCTGGAAACATTGACGTGGAAGGGACCCGTAAACTCGACAAATTTATTGCCAAAAAGAATATGTTAATTAAATTAAAATAACAAAAAAAAAAAAAAAAGAAAAGAAAAGAAAAAGAAAATAATGACAATAGCCTTGCGCGTTACTCGAGTAACTTATATATAGTTTTTAAATTTAGTTACATAGGTGGTTACGCTTTGTAAATAATATTTCTCTTGTTATCTATATATATATATATATATATATATATATATATATATATTATATAATGTATCGTTGTGTTTTTTTGTTAAATAAAAATTGTCTATTTGTACGGGTCGTTGGGCGATTACTTTTGCTCCCTCGGGTGACATGACCGTTTAAGCCAGATCGCTCGGATGACTGAAAGGATTCGAAAGTACGAGGCTTAATTGTCGGTTTTACCAAGACTCTCAGCGAACTGCATTCTACCGCCGCAACATTACCTTTTTTAATCCAAGAATCATTTACTTGTGAGATACGGACTGACCCCGTTAACTATAAGATTGAAAACAAAAGAACCGCCTCGCCGAGCATCTTTCTCTTTCTCTCTCTCTCTCTCTTTCTCGAGAGAGAGAGAGAAAGAGAGATAATCATTAATTCAAACCTGGACATGGCGATTGTTTCTTAATATTTTTTCTTTCTTTCTTTCTTGTTTAAACACAGCTTTTATAACCGTTTCATAACGTGGTTATAACTCACGGCCGTAGTAAAGACAACGTCATTGATCACTTCGTAATTTATTAGCTCAACAGGCCTATGACTTAGGGTATCATAAGGTTCTTTGCCTTAAGGATAAAAAGGAAAGAAGAAGAAGAAGAAGAAGAAGAAGAAGAAGAAAAAGAAAAAATCGTCCAAGAGAAAAAGAACCTCTTAGCTTTTTACACGAAAATGCGGATACGTCGTTCCAACCATCGCTTTATCGTCGTGATAGTTGTTACCTTCGGGCTATACCTCGAGCGTTCCTCAAACTCCCTACCTGTGCACGCCTATTTCAAATGGTTTTGTCCCTGTGTCGTAAACCGTCACTGGTATAGAACGTCAACTACTCGGCCGTGCCTAAGGTATCTATGTATGTACGTACACACATATACGTATATACGTACGTATATACCTTCTTACAAGAGTCGCAGAATTTATTCAGGAAATACCGGGGCGCGAGTGCAATTGCATCATTACAGGGCTCCGAACGCACGACGACTGCTTTTTACGCCGCTTAAGGGAATCTCAAACGGCTTCGGTCAACTAGAATAATTGTGCCGCTTAACTCGAGCTAAAGTTTATAAAACCGGCTAGTAACAACGACGCGCTTTTAGTTTCGTTCAGGACACTCGTTCTATCGGTCATCTTGTAAACTAACCGTTTCAAGATAATAAAAGAAGACAAAGTTAATAATGCTGAGGTTACTGGTAAGCAGCGATACGCATCAGCAGAAACGCTTTTCTCCTTGACGCTTTTCTCTAAACACGACGATATAATCTACATTGGCACGAGGGAAACTTCGCACGCTTTTGCATAATTGTCTTATTTATTTATTTATTTTTTTTTATTAGCCTGGACTCTATTTAAAAGAGAAATCTTGTCACCCTGTTAGCGCCGACTCTTGCTCGTTATACGTTTAGTATTTATATAGAAAACGATACCCGAACCGAAAACATCATCGTTTTTCATTTTCTTTCATCCATCCATTAGTATATATATACCTTTCTAATCTTTAGATACCGTGCCTGTTATGGCTGGCGAGCGTTCGTTCGCACAGCGTACATATGGACATGACGGATTCCGGTACAATGGATTCTTCTTCATTGTCAAAATTAAAAAGGGGCTACGTTCAAGACCCCTGTCCACCGCAGTACCACCTTCCCGCATATCATCAGCCAGCTGTTCTCGTAAAAGCCTATGAACAGCCTAGCTATCCGAAAAAGGAAGTGACGGTTCATCAATCACCACCACATATACAGTATATATCAAGCCATCAACCGAGTTACACGATTATTCCGAAACAATCGTTTACATACGTGAAGCCCCAGGTAGTAAGTTATCAACCAGTTCATGCATCATCGTATTCGGTCCATCCGGTTCAATCTGTCGTTAAACCATGGATGCCATCGTACTCGCCGCCAAAGGTGATTTATCAAAAGCCGATGTATTCTTACGCGCCGGCATATCAAAAGCCGATGTATGAGATGCCGAAAATTTATTTGAAAAAATACGAAGTTCCGGCGGTACAGACCCAAGTGGTTTATCAAAAACCAGGTATTGTCTATCAAAAACCGGCGGTCTCAGGCTATGTATATCAAAAACCAGCTGTTTCAGGCTATGTATATCAAAAACCAGCCCCACATCCTGTCTCTTATATACCACCGCCGCAACCCAAAGTTATCCATATACAGGCAGCCCCGGTTTCATACGTGAAAATTGCTCAACCGCAACATCCTATGGTACACCAACCCGTCTATCTTCCACCTGCTCCAGTTCATCCACCCCAAGCCATTGTCAAAATAGCGAAACCTATGTGCGACTGAAATTACATGAAGCCAAGGGAGAAGAAAAGAAACTAATTTAATCATACATCGATTCTCTTAACCGCCTATGGAGTAAGAGAGAGGGAGAGAGAGAGAGAGAGAGAGAGAGAGAGAGAGAGAGAGACGGCCTAGCTCGCAAGGAACAACGAGATATTTCCAAATGGAAATGGATCGAACCTATCGAGTTAAAATTAACTGCCATAATGAATCACAATTCTCCATCGTAATTTAGTAATCTCTAAACTTTTGTAATGTCTACACTATACCAATAAATAATCTGTCTTACGTAATTACGACGATATTAAGTTTTATCATATCCCACGTTCGCGCTTTTTAAATGGTCTATTATTCCTCCACGTACTTCCTCTTGCGTCTTTTAGATCTGACAAAATTTTGGTGAATGTCGCTCTTACGAAATCGCTCGGGTTATTTCATGTTTTTTTTTTTTTTTTTTTTCGTAAACGGACGAGAGTACATCCGTGTACGTAAACTCATGCAAGTATCCCGCTCGGGCTAACCAACGAGTATCTATGATACTTTACTTATATTTATTCCCCGGGAATAAAGAATAATTCTTTAGAAATGAAAAGCGCACGGTAAACCGTGGAAGAAAAAACTGTTAGAAGGATATTTTTTTAGAGTTCGACGTGGTCATTATCTATACTCCTTGGAAATCAATGACACGATAGATAACTAATTGTACGTGTACGGTTTCTAAGAGATTTCAAAGAATCCTCCGTGCCGTTTCGTCATATCTACATTCGTAACGCTAAGCGGCAAATTTGCGCAATGCCTTCGGCAACTAAGGTTCAATCTCTGTTTTGAAACCATACATCGTACGGACATACACGTTGTTGTTTACTAGCTCTCTAGACCAAATCTCAACCTTCCCATACCCACGTATAACCCGAGACCATGAATCCGATGTATCCTGTCCTAGAGAAGATACGCCATGCGGAGTTTTTACTGCTGATTATAAACATCCGCTCGTACTTTAGCATGTATATTCGCATCAGATATTTCATCATTTCTTTCGGGGTGAGCGGGAGCGGGGACGGGCAGACGGAGAAACCGAGTATAAAACTAACGTTGCTTCTTCAGATAGATCACAGTAGAAACATCGGGTCTGTTCAACGTGTAAAAATTAACCTATCACAGCTATGAAATATTTTGTGAGTTTGTCTTAATTTCTTTCCCTCCCTCTCCCCTCCACTCAACTCCCCCGTAAAAGAATATACTTCTCGTTTCTCTCTCTCTCTCTCTCTCTCTCTCTCTCTCTCTCTTTCTTTTTTTCTTCTTTCATTTTCATTCGAGGAACGTAAAAAGAAAAAAGAAAAGAAAAAAAAAAACAAAAAAACGAAAAAAAAAAGGAAAACATATTCGAGCCATCGCTGAAAACGTTGACGTAACTTTTCAATGCTTTTTTTTTCCCTTTTTTTCTTGTTCTGTTCTATTCAGTTGTATATCGTGGCAATAGCCATGTGCGATGCTGCGAGAATACCACGTCAATTAGAGTACGAAAATTTTCCGAATTTTCGAACGATTTATCACGGGCACGGTGCAACCAGCTATCAAAACGTACACGTCAATAATTACGGAGACTTGCCTCTGTCATCGAATTACGCGGACGGAGTGAGTGATTTGGGTTTGACGGGCCATCACGAAACTGATATTGTGCCAATCGTAGAACACACGAATGAATTGGGACACGTCGGTGAATCAAATGCGGGTAAATAATAATGCTTTCTATTGCTTTCATATGAAATTTCCTAAAATAAAATATGATAATAATAGTAATAATAATAATAATAATATATATATATATATGTATATTAATTGTTTACTTTTAGAAATATCAACTTTCAATGGAATCTTATCGTCGTCCTATCACGATTTAGAGACAGAACCTCAATTATATTACGACGAACACTATGAAAATCATTACGACGATCATATCGGAGAACATCACGTTTAACAACTTGTTACGATAGATATTTTCGATAACGTTGATGATGATAATAAATGATTTACGATATTTGACTATTAATCTCTTTATTTTGTTTATATATATATATATATATATATATATATATATATATATATTAATTTATTTTTGTTTTTTTTCTGTTTCTTTTTCATCTTCCTTATTCATTTTCATTTTCATTTTCATTTTCGTTATACATACACGTACACGTATATGTGTCGTTTAGTACGGACATAATTAACGTACAAACGAACTTTACACAGAAGTACGCATATATGTACGTATAAATTAGTATAACAACTTATATTTAAATAACGTTATATTATAATGAAAACAACGACGTGGTATTTGTAATTATCGTTATGCTAGGCTCCGATTTTAAAGCTATTTACAATGATATTTGGCTCACGATTTGTTCACCCACTTTGGACCAAGAGATAAATTTTTCTGAAAAAGATGAACGATTTTCGCAAAGTGGTATATATATATATATATATTAATATAGGTATTATTATTATTATACGCATTCAGTTCGAAGAAATTACTCCAAGGAGCTGTTATTTAATACTCTATTATTCGCCGATATATTAATATATTTTTATCGACTAATTTCATCCACAGTGAAAGTTTCATCTCAACATTATAATCGTAATGTTTATAATATGGTCGTGATATCATCACAGTTAAAGACTGTAGCATTATTTTTTTTTCTGACATTTAGGCATAAAGAGATACGTGCATCCATGCGAATTATTTCCTCGCATACACGCACGTTCGATAGAATCTGACAATAGCCTCGACGATCAAAAAATATCTGGTTCAATAAATTCAATGGTGTATTAATTTGAACGGCCTGGTTGTTGGATCACGATGTTATAATATATATAATATTATATATATATATATATATATATATATATATTTATATATATTTATGTATATACTCTCTTTTTATATTATATATCGTTATTGTGTTTCTTTCATGTACCTTATATTGTACCATGACATATATATAAAATACTTATACATATACATACATACATACACATATATATATATATATATATATATATATATATATATATATATGTATACGTACAGAATATTTTATACTTATTACATACCATAGGAGAACTTGACTAGATCACTTTAGTTGTATTGACTCTCTTATTATCCTAAATAGTTTTGCTCGCGCAGCGACGGACACAATGCGGAGGTACAAGATATTTTACTTCTCATTCTCTCGTGTATTCTTTTTTGTTTTCTTGCTTGTTCATCTTTTATATTCTTTTTTTGTCTTTTTATATATATATATATATATATATATATATATATATATATATTTGTTCTGTTTTTTTATAAAAAAATATTCAGAACGATCAACTAGGTACGTTAGGTATGATTAACTTGTCGTTATCGTATCATCCAAAGTTCTTGGACTTACATACGTGTGAACGATGAAAGATTCGTTAATGACAACTAATGTGAAGCTTGATCCCAATTCCAATTATAATTACTGATACCGCGTATCCCATAGTTAGTTAAGAGGTCCTAAAAGGATGCTTGTCCCTTTTCTGGACGGTGTCTCGTTACTTGGAGCAGTCGCTGAAAGTAAATCGAAAAAGAATCACGCGTAAAATTCGGTCTTCGGTCCCAATTCGTATTCCATCTCTTCGTTTTTATACATATCCATGATCTGTAAAAGAGAAGAAAAAAAAACAAACGTCTTCGTATACGAATATTTTCATGTCCTTTTCCTTCCTTTTTTTTGTTGTTCATATCTAACATAACATGAACGTTTAACTTTCGATACTAATGTTAAAATAATATTCCCGAATATTATATATATATATATATATATATATATATATATATATGTATGTATATTTATATGTATATGTATGATTATCGTAATCTGATCACTATACCTCGTCCCTTACCGCATTCATATCTTTCTGCAGTTCCTCCATTTGCTTCTCGTGTATGACCTTCAACTTCTCCTTCTCCCTATTCTGTATCATCTGCGCTATCTTACGCTCCTCCATGAATTTCTTCGTATTGTTCTGTTGTTTCTCCCTAAGCCTACCCTCTTTGATGCCCCGCGTCTTCAAGGTCTTATCGTTCATCACCTCTCTCATACTCTCGACCGACAATTTCGCCTGTCTCGTATTCATCTCTTTTATCTCCCGTTCGTGTCTGGCTGTAAGTTGTTTCTGTTGCGTTACCTGGGCCGTCATACATAATTTCTTTAATTGCATACGACGTTCTTCGAGATGAACCCGTACTAATTCACGTTCCTCGCGACGTTGTCTGTCAGCCAATCGTGACCATTGACTCGTTTGCTCGTTCACGGCTTGTCGTATGATCGGATCTCTCGATAATTCTGCTTTGCTAAATAACGAAAATAAAATGTTATTTTTCTTTTTATTTCTTTACTTTTCTTCTTCTTCTTCTTCTTCTTCTTCTTTTTCTATCGAACTTGAATAATCGCCAAGGGGTCTATACAGCTTCGGATTATATTCTTATTGGAAAAGGAGAGGGAGAGAGAGAGAGAGAGAGAGAGAGAGAGAGAAAAGGAAAATATTCCGATAACTTACTTCTTCCCCTTGATTATCTTTTCTATCGCAACACAATGTTGCTTTTGTACGGTCATCTTTTCTTTCTGATGCCTCTTCTTCAAAGACTCCAATTCCTTTTGTTGCTTTCTCAAAACCTTTTGATAACCTTTCTCTAACCTCAAGGATTCCACTGTGATCGGGTCGAATTTAATTTCCTCTGTGGGACGGACAATTGACGATTATTGATAACAACGAAGATTCAATTTTAAGAACGAAACAAGTCGTATTTTTCATTTTCTTTTCTCTTTTCTTTCTCTTTATCTAATTACCTCTTGGCTTCGAAGCTTCCTGATGCTTGGTGGTCATCGAATTCGAACTACTTTTACTGTCACTCTCCTCGATTCCAAGTCCGCGCATTTTATTTTGCGCCATACTTTCGTTGTTCTTGAAAGCTCGCGGTGCGGTCAGGGCGTCCATAAATTCTATCGGAACGAGAGTAATTCGATATTGAAGGGGAAAAAGGGGATTATCAATTATAAATTATTTTGTATTAACCTTGAAAACCATCCGGTACGTAGATCTTTATTTCTATGTTGCAAAAGAGCATGGGCAGAGACATAGGAAAGTTTGCCTCGGTGCGTAAGGATATATGACGGTAGCCAGATTGCAAACCGTCTAAAGGAACTATTCTTTGGCCAAGGAGCTTTCCGTTTGATTCGTCATAGACAGCGAATCTTAGCGCTGCCAAATCCGGTAATACTACTTTTCTAAATAGGAAAGGCTCCTCGTTGTATACAGGATTGAGGCCGTTCGCTGGTACGACTCTTGTACGGAATTCTTTTCTTATTGTGTCGGTTGGTAAACCATACATTTCTACTTCGACATAGGTACCGACCTTTTTGTCCGAAAGGAACTGGCCCGCTATTACCTAACAAACAAAAAAAAAAGAAACATTTTACGTAGAAATGATGAATCGCTATGTATATATATATATGTGTGTGTGTGTGTGTGTGTACTTATAGAATCAATATCGATTCTTTACCTGTACGCTACATTGTATAGCGATTACACCATCGACTGGACTCTCGGCGAACGGATCGAAACTTCTATCAGCACGCCTCATGAAATCTGGCTTGAGGAGATACCCGGAGGAACCATTATATTCGAACTTGCCCTGGTTTAGTTGCATTGGCAGATCCGCCGTTTGAAAGTTCAGCGACACCATTTGACAGCCGGCGTTCCAGAAGACCTAGTTCGAAAGGATCGATCGATCGATCGACATAGAAAAGACTAGTTACAAACGATTCTTTTCTAATATTTGCTCGGCTAGAATTGCTCGTCGTCGAATATTACCTGTGGCATATAATTCGAGGAATCCGCACGCGTACCCTTTGGATATATACGACTCATTTGTCGTTTATTGTAATTAACGAATTCAATGGCAGATGTCTTTAAATAATTAAGACCGGCCGTTTCCGCGAAGGAAGACATGTTATGGTGAATGTTCTTTTCTATGAAAAAAAAAAAGGGTGGACACGATTGTATAAATTTATATATATATAAATAGGACTATACGATATCTTAATGATATCGAATATGATAATCATGTTATCGTAGCATACGTTCGGCGACGTCAAAACCCGGAAACTTTATTGGCTGAGCGTAATTGACCATCGAGGAAAGCCACGGATGAACGTTCGTCGTACTTCCGGTATATGGTTGAGCCACAGCCAGTTCCAAGCTCTCACCGAGACCAGTTGGACCACTGCCAGAATGCTGTTGTTGGACGCCGGTTGTCGATGACGTCATCGAATCCGTCGAAGTCTCATCCTGAAGATCAAGGCAGAAACGTTATTATCACAACGCGGCTAGAGTACACGGCCGCCACATTCGGCAAGGTTAAATATCTCTAAAATTGTTTACACCTTAATTCATTATAAAGGCAACTTCTTTTTTCTTACCTTCGATGGTTGCTGTTCGACGACCGCAGCTACGACAGGTGGAGGGGCGCTTGCGTCCTCTTTAATCTCATCCTCGATTACAAATTGGCCCTGTTTGAACAGTTCGAGTTCTTGCTTCTCCACCTCCGGCTTGAGACGTTTATTTTTAATAAGAATCTTACGCTTCAACATGTTGGGCGACGGCAACGGTACCCCAGGTTCCAGCTGTGTTTTACGACATAGTACGAATGATTATTGGATTTTCGACGGTTGATCTTTATCGGCCGATGTGATTTTATCGAGCCGATAATCATCGACGTAATATTTACGATCACAGATTACTTCATAAATATTCACATTTTCCCCGATATAAGATTATTTCTCGATAAAGTGTGTGTGTGTGTTTTTTTTTCTTTTTATTCTACTTTCTTTTTTTCTTTTTTGGATTCAATCTAAACTTACGGAAAAATCTTTAAGGGGTTCCTTCAACAGTAGATCACCTAGTATCTCATCGCAATACTTGGCCAATTTGTATTGCTGCTTCTTACTACAGTGATTCTCGAAGCTGAGTATAACTGGATATTCGGACGTTACGAAGGCTGTATCTCTAACGGCATATATTACGTCTTTGAAGAGTATGTCGGTGCACATCGCTTTTCCATGTGTTATTATTGGCTCCTCGTCCTCCCCCTTTCCATCCCAGCAATCCAATTCGACGCATCTTTCGTGAAAACAGGATCGATTAATGTCAAACGAAATAAACTTTATCCCGCCCCTCCATTCCCGCTCCCGCCCCCGCCTCACCAATTCGTTATACCAAGAAGAAAATCTTTTATTTCGTTATGAAACTTGCCTGCAACCAGCAAGCAAAACTTGTCTGTACATCTCGACGCTACTCTTTCCACCAAACTGACGACCGCTCAGGTACGTGTTATGGCTCGAATTGATATAATAATGTGCCAACGGTTGGTCCATGTCCATATAAACGTCTAATCTGTCTAAGAATACCGGCGCGTTCTCATCCGACATTAGGTATCTTATGAAGCCGTCCTTCGTCATCGTTTCTGAAAGGACGTGATTGTTTCTGAAAGGATGCCGTTTCGAAGGTATAAACTAATTCGAAATATAGCGAATGGCGATAGATATTTTAGAGTGTTAAAGAGTATCGCTAGAAAATATATAAGGTGAGAAAGAGAGAGAGAGAGAGAGAGGGAAATATAGACGGATAAATAAAGTGGGAGAAAGAGGATAGGCGAATAAAAGAAACGAAACAAAAAATGAAAGAATGAGAAAGGATTGCAATGAAAAAGTAAACTCATTTGTAGAGTATGTTCTTATTTCGGCTTACTTTGATTTCGGACAGTTTCATTCTGCTCGTAATCATAGATAATTTCTAAAGCTCGTTTCTCATCGTAGAGAGGATATAGAATCTCGTTTAAGGTCGGATCACGTTGTTTCTCGTTGAGAAAGGTAATCAACTGTTCGAGGTTTATCGTGTCCGCCTTTCCTTGTGTTCTGAAATTTCCGGAATAAATAAATGTTCGTTTGAGGGAGAACTCATTCGCGTAATCTCATCGTCGATTATTTGTGGATTGCGCAATGCACCGAATAACGTTACCGAGAATTGTTCCCCTTTACGTTGAAATATATCTTACTCACATCGATTGAAAGAGCTCCTCTATATCGTTCCTCGGGCATATTTTATGATAAAGAGCGTAAAATGCATCGAAGGTAAAGTCGTCCGGTTCTATAACGTCATTCTGAAAGGCGAAAGGAAGACACTATATTGCGGATATAAATTAATATATGTATATATACTCCACCTACTTTTTACTCATACAGAGATGTAAATGCATATATATATATATATATATATATATATATATATGTATGTATGTATATGTATATACTTTGAAGCATAAGAATCTTTTGCATATTCAAAGATACATGATAAATACCTTGCCACTTGGTAGATTTAAATCAGAGAGACACTGATAGACAAGCTTCTCAGTTTTTCCAGACGCAAAAGTCCTTGCGACCACTCTCACCGGAACTTTTCCATTTGGATCGACCAACATTCTCAGTCGCATCCAACTAAAATAGGACAAAAAAGGATCTTTCATCTTATCATCGAAGTTCAGAAAAGGAAATATTTATAGATCTATATACATACATATAAAGAGAGAGAGACAGAGATACAGATAGAGATTGAAATAGAGTCGGAATGCTACCTTATAAAAAATAAAAAAACCATCGAACAACTTTGTCAAAGATCAATTCGCAAAGTTGCAATTTTTCGATTGGAAATTTCATTTTTAATGGAGGGAACCTAATTGCAACGAATGAATATTCACGGGTGAACGGAGAAAGGAAGATATTGAAAGGGAATTGTCGTCTCTTTGGTGCGGAATCCTTTTATCGCACGTACGTACGTACGATACGTACGTACATACATACTTATATAACTAACATAGATATGTCGTCGTCTGCGTAAAAGCTTCGAGACTAATTGTCTCGTGACGCACAGAGAACGAAGAAGCTACCTTTGTTTACGTTCCTACGAGCGCGTATCATATCGTTCGAAATGCTTTTTAACCGAATGCAATTTTATTAGCAAACTTACTGTTTCTTCAGGCATGTCAACGGACAAAAGTTGTTGGCTTTCACGTTGTGCGTAATCGATCGTACACCATCCAACCATACCTACCACGGCACATGAAACACACAAAGATGTAAAACCATTAGACGAATCTATTGAATTTTCCCCCTTTGTTTTTTTTTTTTTTTGTTATCATTACACATCGAGTTGTTCTCGAGTATTTTCTTTATCTTTGGTTTTTTTTCCCTCTACCACCGCCCCCTCCGCCCCGTCGTATATCCAACAACATGTACTTATTTAACATTGTAAGCGATAATAGACGATAATTGATGAATTGGCATGCCGAATGATATTTTTTTATCAGGGCAATTTAAAAGTCGTTTAATGAAATGTATCGCATGCAAATGAACGCATATCGCGCGCATAATGATCGAGTAAAGAGATATCGAAGGAAAAAAAAAAGAGCGAAGAAAAAAAAGAAATAAAATAAAGGAAGGAAAAATAAATAAGAGGAAAAGAAAAATAGTAAAAAAAAAAAGAAATAAAGAAGAAACTAAATAGAAAACATCATAACCGTCGCCACGTGCCGCGACGATATGCGCTTATATAAAAAATGTCAGCTCCATTATGAGGTATAAAAACTAACGAGCTCGCGACGGTAATGTTATCGTAATCAGCGTTACCTTGGCAGTCGTGGCATCCGGACAAACGACGTGCTGATAATTGATGTTGGTGTAATCGACGCCCGAACAGATGGTCAAACTTTTTTCATCTAACTGCTCGCCGTGTTTGGCAACTAATTTATCATACAGCTTTGGATCCTGTAACAAGAGTCAAGTACATACGTTATTTTTTTTTTTCCTTTTTTCTTCTTTTTCTTCCTTCTTTTTTTATACGCAACACACGTTACCAATAATTCCCATCATATGTATGATATCAATCTATACGTATGTAAGAGAAATATATTTAACAAAATATCCCTCTAATACGAACGAAATATATTTACAAATGAGAAAATTAGAGAAAGAATTGTTTCGAATTATTTGATTTACCTTTGGCACTCCACCGGCACGAATGTCGCTCACTTGACACAGTTCTAATACGTCACCGTCCTATAGTGAAAACGAAAGAAGATAATCTCGTCATTTGAAGAAAAATCGTACTTGAGGAACGATGTATTAAGGTAATACGAAAAAAGAAAGAAAAAAAAAAGAAGAGGAAAGAAATATTAATGCAAACAAGAAATGTAAGATGTAATTGAAAAGAAATGAAAAGGTATATATATATATATATATATATATATATATATATATATATGCAAGTATAATGGAAACGAATACATCACCTTTCCTTCGCTCTGCCAATAAATAAAGAAACCATACACGTCGACCTTGAACATACAGTTCATCTCAAGCTCGGTATTGTCCTTCTCCTCGGACCATCGATCAAAGACGCATCCATTACGAAGCGCTTCCGGCACTTCGATTTGCCAGTTGAATTCGAATCTCTTCGTCATCTTTCTCTATAGGCTTCTCTACGAAGTTAAAGATCGGATTCCCCTTAGTTTCTCTTCCCTCGAATGGATCCTGACGAAAGATCGAAGACGATACACATTTAATCTTACGTTAGCTCGTTCATATCCTTTAACGCTTTTAACGTTTACTCGCGAGGCAAGTGTAACGATTGAAACACTTTCAAATATGTATCTATATTCGTACGTAAGATCTATAAATTATATTTCTTTAAAAATAAATATCTTCTTACTATCTCCCTTTTCCTTTCTCTCTTTTTTTCTTTCCTTTTTTTTGCGAAGGAGCGATCGTTAAAAAACAAAAAAAGAAAAAGAATAAAAAAAAAAAAAAGAAACATTAAACCGAAATAGACCGACTGATGATTATCTCGCACCAACGCGCGATAATTTCAATGATCTGACGTAATAGGACGATAAAGAAAAAGGAAGAGAGAAAAAAAAGAAATATGCGATAAAAAGGTAAAAAAAAAAAGAAAGAGGAAAGAATGAAGACGAAAAAAGAAGAGGCAGAAGAAGAAGAGGAAGAAGAAAAGAAAAAAAAAAAAACGTCCAGCCACACGCTCGTTACCGCGTTTTATTATCTGAAAATGCATTCGACGATGTCTACAAGGTGTAGCAATCTTGTAACTATACGACCCCGATAGATAGATATTCACATGTATACATATGTCATCCCTTAATGGTATTTTATGAAACTCAATCGGGCATTAACCCCGTTCTGAAGAAAATGCGAGACACACTCGCGTGATTCTTAACCAGTCAGTCTCTCTCTCTCTCTCTCTCTCTTCTCTCTCGACTTATCATCTCTCGTCGAGCTCCTTTTTCTTTTTCTTCTTCCACCTCTTCTTCTTCCTCCTCCTCCTCCTCCTCATCCTCTTCTTCTTCTTCCTCTTCTTTTTCTTATTTTTCACATCGATCACATACACATAAGCGAACGCACACGATGTCATTCGCGAACTCGACTATTTCTTTTCGTCGCTTACGAGGACAAGTACGAGTAAACGGGATAACAACAGCGCATGAACGTTGTTAATATTCCAAGAGGTACGTTTCGCTTAAGATATTCCTTTTATGCGAGGTCATAGTCAGGGAGCTGACCTCTCTGAGGCATAGTGAGTTTTACGAACGAGCCTTTTCTTCTTATTCACGTCGT